>JARLTB010000300.1:0-297886 GCA_030141615.1 Unio pictorum
GTATGGTGACGTACTATCCAATGGTGCGCATCCAATAAACCAAGTATTAACCAAATCCAAGCGGGGTAAAGGGTTTCAACAGCTTTTATCTATGCCCAACTGATCCATAGCATGAAAAAGCAAAAAGTCCGTTTTTCATCAAAAAATCAAGCTGAAAAAAAATGGTGGGAACCGGTTTTAAAGTATGGTGACGTACTATCCAATGGTGCGCATCCAATAAACCAAGTATTAACCAAATCCAAGCGGGGTAAAGGGTTTCAACAGCTTGTATCTAAGCCCAACTGATCCATAACATGAAAAAGCAAAAAGTCCCTTTTTCATCAAAAGTCATGCTGAAAAAAATGGTGGGAACCGGTTTTAAAGTATGGTGACGTACTATCCAATGGTGCGCATCCAATAAACCAAGTATTAACCAAATCCAAGCGGGGTAAAGGGTTTCAACAGCTTTTATCTATGCCCAACTGATCCATAACATGAAAAAGCAAAAAGTCCGTTTTTCATCAAAAAATCAAGCTGAAAAAAAATGGTGGGAACCGGTTTTAAAGTATGGTGACGTACTATCCAATGGTGCGCATCCAATAAACCAAGTATTAACCAAATCCAAGCGGGGTAAAGGGTTTCAACAGCTTGTATCTAAGCCCAACTGATCCATAACATGAAAAAGCAAAAAGTCCCTTTTTCATCAAAAGTCATGCTGAAAAAAATGGTGGGAACCGGTTTTAAAGTATGGTGACGTACTATCCAATGGTGCGCATCCAATAAACCAAGTATTAACCAAATCCAAGCGGGGTAAAGGGTTTCAACAGCTTTTATCTATGCCCAACTGATCCATAACATGAAAAAGCAAAAAGTCCGTTTTTCATCAAAAAATCAAGCTGAAAAAAAATGGTGGGAACCGGTTTTAAAGTATGGTGACGTACTATCCAATGGTGCGCATCCAATAAACCAAGTATTAACCAAATCCAAGCGGGGTAAAGGGTTTCAACAGCTTGTATCTAAGCCCAACTGATCCATAACATGAAAAAGCAAAAAGTCCCTTTTTCATCAAAAGTCATGCTGAAAAAAATGGTGGGAACCGGTTTTAAAGTATGGTGACGTACTATCCAATGGTGCGCATCCAATAAACCAAGTATTAACCAAATCCAAGCGGGGTAAAGGGTTTCAACAGCTTTTATCTATGCCCAACTGATCCATAACATGAAAAAGCAAAAAGTCCGTTTTTCATCAAAAAATCAAGCTGAAAAAAAATGGTGGGAACCGGTTTTAAAGTATGGTGACGTACTATCCAATGGTGCGCATCCAATAAACCAAGTATTAACCAAATCCAAGCGGGGTAAAGGGTTTCAACAGCTTGTATCTAAGCCCAACTGATCCATAACATGAAAAAGCAAAAAGTCCCTTTTTCATCAAAAGTCATGCTGAAAAAAATGGTGGGAACCGGTTTTAAAGTATGGTGACGTACTATCCAATGGTGCGCATCCAATAAACCAAGTATTAACCAAATCCAAGCGGGGTAAAGGGTTTCAACAGCTTTTATCTATGCCCAACTGATCCATAACATGAAAAAGCAAAAAGTCCGTTTTTCATCAAAAAATCAAGCTGAAAAAAAATGGTGGGAACCGGTTTTAAAGTATGGTGACGTACTATCCAATGGTGCGCATCCAATAAACCAAGTATTAACCAAATCCAAGCGGGGTAAAGGGTTTCAACAGCTTGTATCTAAGCCCAACTGATCCATAACATGAAAAAGCAAAAAGTCCCTTTTTCATCAAAAGTCATGCTGAAAAAAATGGTGGGAACCGGTTTTAAAGTATGGTGACGTACTATCCAATGGTGCGCATCCAATAAACCAAGTATTAACCAAATCCAAGCGGGGTAAAGGGTTTCAACAGCTTTTATCTATGCCCAACTGATCCATAACATGAAAAAGCAAAAAGTCCGTTTTTCATCAAAAAATCAAGCTGAAAAAAAATGGTGGGAACCGGTTTTAAAGTATGGTGACGTACTATCCAATGGTGCGCATCCAATAAACCAAGTATTAACCAAATCCAAGCGGGGTAAAGGGTTTCAACAGCTTGTATCTAAGCCCAACTGATCCATAACATGAAAAAGCAAAAAGTCCCTTTTTCATCAAAAGTCATGCTGAAAAAAATGGTGGGAACCGGTTTTAAAGTATGGTGACGTACTATCCAATGGTGCGCATCCAATAAACCAAGTATTAACCAAATCCAAGCGGGGTAAAGGGTTTCAACAGCTTTTATCTATGCCCAACTGATCCATAACATGAAAAAGCAAAAAGTCCGTTTTTCATCAAAAAATCAAGCTGAAAAAAAATGGTGGGAACCGGTTTTAAAGTATGGTGACGTACTATCCAATGGTGCGCATCCAATAAACCAAGTATTAACCAAATCCAAGCGGGGTAAAGGGTTTCAACAGCTTGTATCTAAGCCCAACTGATCCATAACATGAAAAAGCAAAAAGTCCCTTTTTCATCAAAAGTCATGCTGAAAAAAATGGTGGGAACCGGTTTTAAAGTATGGTGACGTACTATCCAATGGTGCGCATCCAATAAACCAAGTATTAACCAAATCCAAGCGGGGTAAAGGGTTTCAACAGCTTTTATCTATGCCCAACTGATCCATAACATGAAAAAGCAAAAAGTCCGTTTTTCATCAAAAAATCAAGCTGAAAAAAAATGGTGGGAACCGGTTTTAAAGTATGGTGACGTACTATCCAATGGTGCGCATCCAATAAACCAAGTATTAACCAAATCCAAGCGGGGTAAAGGGTTTCAACAGCTTGTATCTAAGCCCAACTGATCCATAACATGAAAAAGCAAAAAGTCCCTTTTTCATCAAAAGTCATGCTGAAAAAAATGGTGGGAACCGGTTTTAAAGTATGGTGACGTACTATCCAATGGTGCGCATCCAATAAACCAAGTATTAACCAAATCCAAGCGGGGTAAAGGGTTTCAACAGCTTTTATCTATGCCCAACTGATCCATAACATGAAAAAGCAAAAAGTCCGTTTTTCATCAAAAAATCAAGCTGAAAAAAAATGGTGGGAACCGGTTTTAAAGTATGGTGACGTACTATCCAATGGTGCGCATCCAATAAACCAAGTATTAACCAAATCCAAGCGGGGTAAAGGGTTTCAACAGCTTGTATCTAAGCCCAACTGATCCATAACATGAAAAAGCAAAAAGTCCCTTTTTCATCAAAAGTCATGCTGAAAAAAATGGTGGGAACCGGTTTTAAAGTATGGTGACGTACTATCCAATGGTGCGCATCCAATAAACCAAGTATTAACCAAATCCAAGCGGGGTAAAGGGTTTCAACAGCTTTTATCTATGCCCAACTGATCCATAACATGAAAAAGCAAAAAGTCCGTTTTTCATCAAAAAATCAAGCTGAAAAAAAATGGTGGGAACCGGTTTTAAAGTATGGTGACGTACTATCCAATGGTGCGCATCCAATAAACCAAGTATTAACCAAATCCAAGCGGGGTAAAGGGTTTCAACAGCTTGTATCTAAGCCCAACTGATCCATAACATGAAAAAGCAAAAAGTCCCTTTTTCATCAAAAGTCATGCTGAAAAAAATGGTGGGAACCGGTTTTAAAGTATGGTGACGTACTATCCAATGGTGCGCATCCAATAAACCAAGTATTAACCAAATCCAAGCGGGGTAAAGGGTTTCAACAGCTTTTATCTATGCCCAACTGATCCATAACATGAAAAAGCAAAAAGTCCGTTTTTCATCAAAAAATCAAGCTGAAAAAAAATGGTGGGAACCGGTTTTAAAGTATGGTGACGTACTATCCAATGGTGCGCATCCAATAAACCAAGTATTAACCAAATCCAAGCGGGGTAAAGGGTTTCAACAGCTTGTATCTAAGCCCAACTGATCCATAACATGAAAAAGCAAAAAGTCCCTTTTTCATCAAAAGTCATGCTGAAAAAAATGGTGGGAACCGGTTTTAAAGTATGGTGACGTACTATCCAATGGTGCGCATCCAATAAACCAAGTATTAACCAAATCCAAGCGGGGTAAAGGGTTTCAACAGCTTTTATCTATGCCCAACTGATCCATAACATGAAAAAGCAAAAAGTCCGTTTTTCATCAAAAAATCAAGCTGAAAAAAAATGGTGGGAACCGGTTTTAAAGTATGGTGACGTACTATCCAATGGTGCGCATCCAATAAACCAAGTATTAACCAAATCCAAGCGGGGTAAAGGGTTTCAACAGCTTGTATCTAAGCCCAACTGATCCATAACATGAAAAAGCAAAAAGTCCCTTTTTCATCAAAAGTCATGCTGAAAAAAATGGTGGGAACCGGTTTTAAAGTATGGTGACGTACTATCCAATGGTGCGCATCCAATAAACCAAGTATTAACCAAATCCAAGCGGGGTAAAGGGTTTCAACAGCTTTTATCTATGCCCAACTGATCCATAACATGAAAAAGCAAAAAGTCCGTTTTTCATCAAAAAATCAAGCTGAAAAAAAATGGTGGGAACCGGTTTTAAAGTATGGTGACGTACTATCCAATGGTGCGCATCCAATAAACCAAGTATTAACCAAATCCAAGCGGGGTAAAGGGTTTCAACAGCTTGTATCTAAGCCCAACTGATCCATAACATGAAAAAGCAAAAAGTCCCTTTTTCATCAAAAGTCATGCTGAAAAAAATGGTGGGAACCGGTTTTAAAGTATGGTGACGTACTATCCAATGGTGCGCATCCAATAAACCAAGTATTAACCAAATCCAAGCGGGGTAAAGGGTTTCAACAGCTTTTATCTATGCCCAACTGATCCATAACATGAAAAAGCAAAAAGTCCGTTTTTCATCAAAAAATCAAGCTGAAAAAAAATGGTGGGAACCGGTTTTAAAGTATGGTGACGTACTATCCAATGGTGCGCATCCAATAAACCAAGTATTAACCAAATCCAAGCGGGGTAAAGGGTTTCAACAGCTTGTATCTAAGCCCAACTGATCCATAACATGAAAAAGCAAAAAGTCCCTTTTTCATCAAAAGTCATGCTGAAAAAAATGGTGGGAACCGGTTTTAAAGTATGGTGACGTACTATCCAATGGTGCGCATCCAATAAACCAAGTATTAACCAAATCCAAGCGGGGTAAAGGGTTTCAACAGCTTTTATCTATGCCCAACTGATCCATAACATGAAAAAGCAAAAAGTCCGTTTTTCATCAAAAAATCAAGCTGAAAAAAAATGGTGGGAACCGGTTTTAAAGTATGGTGACGTACTATCCAATGGTGCGCATCCAATAAACCAAGTATTAACCAAATCCAAGCGGGGTAAAGGGTTTCAACAGCTTGTATCTAAGCCCAACTGATCCATAACATGAAAAAGCAAAAAGTCCCTTTTTCATCAAAAGTCATGCTGAAAAAAATGGTGGGAACCGGTTTTAAAGTATGGTGACGTACTATCCAATGGTGCGCATCCAATAAACCAAGTATTAACCAAATCCAAGCGGGGTAAAGGGTTTCAACAGCTTTTATCTATGCCCAACTGATCCATAACATGAAAAAGCAAAAAGTCCGTTTTTCATCAAAAAATCAAGCTGAAAAAAAATGGTGGGAACCGGTTTTAAAGTATGGTGACGTACTATCCAATGGTGCGCATCCAATAAACCAAGTATTAACCAAATCCAAGCGGGGTAAAGGGTTTCAACAGCTTGTATCTAAGCCCAACTGATCCATAACATGAAAAAGCAAAAAGTCCCTTTTTCATCAAAAGTCATGCTGAAAAAAATGGTGGGAACCGGTTTTAAAGTATGGTGACGTACTATCCAATGGTGCGCATCCAATAAACCAAGTATTAACCAAATCCAAGCGGGGTAAAGGGTTTCAACAGCTTTTATCTATGCCCAACTGATCCATAACATGAAAAAGCAAAAAGTCCGTTTTTCATCAAAAAATCAAGCTGAAAAAAAATGGTGGGAACCGGTTTTAAAGTATGGTGACGTACTATCCAATGGTGCGCATCCAATAAACCAAGTATTAACCAAATCCAAGCGGGGTAAAGGGTTTCAACAGCTTGTATCTAAGCCCAACTGATCCATAACATGAAAAAGCAAAAAGTCCCTTTTTCATCAAAAGTCATGCTGAAAAAAATGGTGGGAACCGGTTTTAAAGTATGGTGACGTACTATCCAATGGTGCGCATCCAATAAACCAAGTATTAACCAAATCCAAGCGGGGTAAAGGGTTTCAACAGCTTTTATCTATGCCCAACTGATCCATAACATGAAAAAGCAAAAAGTCCGTTTTTCATCAAAAAATCAAGCTGAAAAAAAATGGTGGGAACCGGTTTTAAAGTATGGTGACGTACTATCCAATGGTGCGCATCCAATAAACCAAGTATTAACCAAATCCAAGCGGGGTAAAGGGTTTCAACAGCTTGTATCTAAGCCCAACTGATCCATAACATGAAAAAGCAAAAAGTCCCTTTTTCATCAAAAGTCATGCTGAAAAAAATGGTGGGAACCGGTTTTAAAGTATGGTGACGTACTATCCAATGGTGCGCATCCAATAAACCAAGTATTAACCAAATCCAAGCGGGGTAAAGGGTTTCAACAGCTTTTATCTATGCCCAACTGATCCATAACATGAAAAAGCAAAAAGTCCGTTTTTCATCAAAAAATCAAGCTGAAAAAAAATGGTGGGAACCGGTTTTAAAGTATGGTGACGTACTATCCAATGGTGCGCATCCAATAAACCAAGTATTAACCAAATCCAAGCGGGGTAAAGGGTTTCAACAGCTTGTATCTAAGCCCAACTGATCCATAACATGAAAAAGCAAAAAGTCCCTTTTTCATCAAAAGTCATGCTGAAAAAAATGGTGGGAACCGGTTTTAAAGTATGGTGACGTACTATCCAATGGTGCGCATCCAATAAACCAAGTATTAACCAAATCCAAGCGGGGTAAAGGGTTTCAACAGCTTTTATCTATGCCCAACTGATCCATAACATGAAAAAGCAAAAAGTCCGTTTTTCATCAAAAAATCAAGCTGAAAAAAAATGGTGGGAACCGGTTTTAAAGTATGGTGACGTACTATCCAATGGTGCGCATCCAATAAACCAAGTATTAACCAAATCCAAGCGGGGTAAAGGGTTTCAACAGCTTGTATCTAAGCCCAACTGATCCATAACATGAAAAAGCAAAAAGTCCCTTTTTCATCAAAAGTCATGCTGAAAAAAATGGTGGGAACCGGTTTTAAAGTATGGTGACGTACTATCCAATGGTGCGCATCCAATAAACCAAGTATTAACCAAATCCAAGCGGGGTAAAGGGTTTCAACAGCTTTTATCTATGCCCAACTGATCCATAACATGAAAAAGCAAAAAGTCCGTTTTTCATCAAAAAATCAAGCTGAAAAAAAATGGTGGGAACCGGTTTTAAAGTATGGTGACGTACTATCCAATGGTGCGCATCCAATAAACCAAGTATTAACCAAATCCAAGCGGGGTAAAGGGTTTCAACAGCTTGTATCTAAGCCCAACTGATCCATAACATGAAAAAGCAAAAAGTCCCTTTTTCATCAAAAGTCATGCTGAAAAAAATGGTGGGAACCGGTTTTAAAGTATGGTGACGTACTATCCAATGGTGCGCATCCAATAAACCAAGTATTAACCAAATCCAAGCGGGGTAAAGGGTTTCAACAGCTTTTATCTATGCCCAACTGATCCATAACATGAAAAAGCAAAAAGTCCGTTTTTCATCAAAAAATCAAGCTGAAAAAAAATGGTGGGAACCGGTTTTAAAGTATGGTGACGTACTATCCAATGGTGCGCATCCAATAAACCAAGTATTAACCAAATCCAAGCGGGGTAAAGGGTTTCAACAGCTTGTATCTAAGCCCAACTGATCCATAACATGAAAAAGCAAAAAGTCCCTTTTTCATCAAAAGTCATGCTGAAAAAAATGGTGGGAACCGGTTTTAAAGTATGGTGACGTACTATCCAATGGTGCGCATCCAATAAACCAAGTATTAACCAAATCCAAGCGGGGTAAAGGGTTTCAACAGCTTTTATCTATGCCCAACTGATCCATAACATGAAAAAGCAAAAAGTCCGTTTTTCATCAAAAAATCAAGCTGAAAAAAAATGGTGGGAACCGGTTTTAAAGTATGGTGACGTACTATCCAATGGTGCGCATCCAATAAACCAAGTATTAACCAAATCCAAGCGGGGTAAAGGGTTTCAACAGCTTGTATCTAAGCCCAACTGATCCATAACATGAAAAAGCAAAAAGTCCCTTTTTCATCAAAAGTCATGCTGAAAAAAATGGTGGGAACCGGTTTTAAAGTATGGTGACGTACTATCCAATGGTGCGCATCCAATAAACCAAGTATTAACCAAATCCAAGCGGGGTAAAGGGTTTCAACAGCTTTTATCTATGCCCAACTGATCCATAACATGAAAAAGCAAAAAGTCCGTTTTTCATCAAAAAATCAAGCTGAAAAAAAATGGTGGGAACCGGTTTTAAAGTATGGTGACGTACTATCCAATGGTGCGCATCCAATAAACCAAGTATTAACCAAATCCAAGCGGGGTAAAGGGTTTCAACAGCTTGTATCTCAGCCCAACTGATCCATAACATGAAAAAGCAAAAAGTCCCTTTTTCATCAAAAGTCATGCTGAAAAAAATGGTGGGAACCGGTTTTAAAGTATGGTGACGTACTATCCAATGGTGCGCATCCAATAAACCAAGTATTAACCAAATCCAAGCGGGGTAAAGGGTTTCAACAGCTTGTATCTAAGCCCAACTGATCCATAACATGAAAAAGCAAAAAGTCCCTTTTTCATCAAAAGTCATGCTGAAAAAAATGGTGGGAACCGGTTTTAAAGTATGGTGACGTACTATCCAATGGTGCGCATCCAATAAACCAAGTATTAACCAAATCCAAGCGGGGTAAAGGGTTTCAACAGCTTTTATCTATGCCCAAGCTGATCCATAACATGAAAAAGCAAAAAGTCCGTTTTTCATCAAAAAATCAAGCTGAAAAAAAATGGTGGGAACCGGTTTTAAAGTATGGTGACGTACTATCCAATGGTGCGCATCCAATAAACCAAGTATTAACCAAATCCAAGCGGGGTAAAGGGTTTCAACAGCTTGTATCTAAGCCCAACTGATCCATAACATGAAAAAGCAAAAAGTCCCTTTTTCATCAAAAGTCATGCTGAAAAAAATGGTGGGAACCGGTTTTAAAGTATGGTGACGTACTATCCAATGGTGCGCATCCAATAAACCAAGTATTAACCAAATCCAAGCGGGGTAAAGGGTTTCAACAGCTTTTATCTATGCCCAACTGATCCATAACATGAAAAAGCAAAAAGTCCGTTTTTCATCAAAAAATCAAGCTGAAAAAAAATGGTGGGAACCGGTTTTAAAGTATGGTGACGTACTATCCAATGGTGCGCATCCAATAAACCAAGTATTAACCAAATCCAAGCGGGGTAAAGGGTTTCAACAGCTTGTATCTAAGCCCAACTGATCCATAACATGAAAAAGCAAAAAGTCCCTTTTTCATCAAAAGTCATGCTGAAAAAAATGGTGGGAACCGGTTTTAAAGTATGGTGACGTACTATCCAATGGTGCGCATCCAATAAACCAAGTATTAACCAAATCCAAGCGGGGTAAAGGGTTTCAACAGCTTTTATCTATGCCCAACTGATCCATAACATGAAAAAGCAAAAAGTCCGTTTTTCATCAAAAAATCAAGCTGAAAAAAAATGGTGGGAACCGGTTTTAAAGTATGGTGACGTACTATCCAATGGTGCGCATCCAATAAACCAAGTATTAACCAAATCCAAGCGGGGTAAAGGGTTTCAACAGCTTGTATCTAAGCCCAACTGATCCATAACATGAAAAAGCAAAAAGTCCCTTTTTCATCAAAAGTCATGCTGAAAAAAATGGTGGGAACCGGTTTTAAAGTATGGTGACGTACTATCCAATGGTGCGCATCCAATAAACCAAGTATTAACCAAATCCAAGCGGGGTAAAGGGTTTCAACAGCTTTTATCTATGCCCAACTGATCCATAACATGAAAAAGCAAAAAGTCCGTTTTTCATCAAAAAATCAAGCTGAAAAAAAATGGTGGGAACCGGTTTTAAAGTATGGTGACGTACTATCCAATGGTGCGCATCCAATAAACCAAGTATTAACCAAATCCAAGCGGGGTAAAGGGTTTCAACAGCTTGTATCTAAGCCCAACTGATCCATAACATGAAAAAGCAAAAAGTCCCTTTTTCATCAAAAGTCATGCTGAAAAAAATGGTGGGAACCGGTTTTAAAGTATGGTGACGTACTATCCAATGGTGCGCATCCAATAAACCAAGTATTAACCAAATCCAAGCGGGGTAAAGGGTTTCAACAGCTTTTATCTATGCCCAACTGATCCATAACATGAAAAAGCAAAAAGTCCGTTTTTCATCAAAAAATCAAGCTGAAAAAAAATGGTGGGAACCGGTTTTAAAGTATGGTGACGTACTATCCAATGGTGCGCATCCAATAAACCAAGTATTAACCAAATCCAAGCGGGGTAAAGGGTTTCAACAGCTTGTATCTAAGCCCAACTGATCCATAACATGAAAAAGCAAAAAGTCCCTTTTTCATCAAAAGTCATGCTGAAAAAAATGGTGGGAACCGGTTTTAAAGTATGGTGACGTACTATCCAATGGTGCGCATCCAATAAACCAAGTATTAACCAAATCCAAGCGGGGTAAAGGGTTTCAACAGCTTTTATCTATGCCCAACTGATCCATAACATGAAAAAGCAAAAAGTCCGTTTTTCATCAAAAAATCAAGCTGAAAAAAAATGGTGGGAACCGGTTTTAAAGTATGGTGACGTACTATCCAATGGTGCGCATCCAATAAACCAAGTATTAACCAAATCCAAGCGGGGTAAAGGGTTTCAACAGCTTGTATCTAAGCCCAACTGATCCATAACATGAAAAAGCAAAAAGTCCCTTTTTCATCAAAAGTCATGCTGAAAAAAATGGTGGGAACCGGTTTTAAAGTATGGTGACGTACTATCCAATGGTGCGCATCCAATAAACCAAGTATTAACCAAATCCAAGCGGGGTAAAGGGTTTCAACAGCTTTTATCTATGCCCAACTGATCCATAACATGAAAAAGCAAAAAGTCCGTTTTTCATCAAAAAATCAAGCTGAAAAAAAATGGTGGGAACCGGTTTTAAAGTATGGTGACGTACTATCCAATGGTGCGCATCCAATAAACCAAGTATTAACCAAATCCAAGCGGGGTAAAGGGTTTCAACAGCTTGTATCTAAGCCCAACTGATCCATAACATGAAAAAGCAAAAAGTCCCTTTTTCATCAAAAGTCATGCTGAAAAAAATGGTGGGAACCGGTTTTAAAGTATGGTGACGTACTATCCAATGGTGCGCATCCAATAAACCAAGTATTAACCAAATCCAAGCGGGGTAAAGGGTTTCAACAGCTTTTATCTATGCCCAACTGATCCATAACATGAAAAAGCAAAAAGTCCGTTTTTCATCAAAAAATCAAGCTGAAAAAAAATGGTGGGAACCGGTTTTAAAGTATGGTGACGTACTATCCAATGGTGCGCATCCAATAAACCAAGTATTAACCAAATCCAAGCGGGGTAAAGGGTTTCAACAGCTTGTATCTAAGCCCAACTGATCCATAACATGAAAAAGCAAAAAGTCCCTTTTTCATCAAAAGTCATGCTGAAAAAAATGGTGGGAACCGGTTTTAAAGTATGGTGACGTACTATCCAATGGTGCGCATCCAATAAACCAAGTATTAACCAAATCCAAGCGGGGTAAAGGGTTTCAACAGCTTTTATCTATGCCCAACTGATCCATAACATGAAAAAGCAAAAAGTCCGTTTTTCATCAAAAAATCAAGCTGAAAAAAAATGGTGGGAACCGGTTTTAAAGTATGGTGACGTACTATCCAATGGTGCGCATCCAATAAACCAAGTATTAACCAAATCCAAGCGGGGTAAAGGGTTTCAACAGCTTGTATCTAAGCCCAACTGATCCATAACATGAAAAAGCAAAAAGTCCCTTTTTCATCAAAAGTCATGCTGAAAAAAATGGTGGGAACCGGTTTTAAAGTATGGTGACGTACTATCCAATGGTGCGCATCCAATAAACCAAGTATTAACCAAATCCAAGCGGGGTAAAGGGTTTCAACAGCTTTTATCTATGCCCAACTGATCCATAACATGAAAAAGCAAAAAGTCCGTTTTTCATCAAAAAATCAAGCTGAAAAAAAATGGTGGGAACCGGTTTTAAAGTATGGTGACGTACTATCCAATGGTGCGCATCCAATAAACCAAGTATTAACCAAATCCAAGCGGGGTAAAGGGTTTCAACAGCTTGTATCTAAGCCCAACTGATCCATAACATGAAAAAGCAAAAAGTCCCTTTTTCATCAAAAGTCATGCTGAAAAAAATGGTGGGAACCGGTTTTAAAGTATGGTGACGTACTATCCAATGGTGCGCATCCAATAAACCAAGTATTAACCAAATCCAAGCGGGGTAAAGGGTTTCAACAGCTTTTATCTATGCCCAACTGATCCATAACATGAAAAAGCAAAAAGTCCGTTTTTCATCAAAAAATCAAGCTGAAAAAAAATGGTGGGAACCGGTTTTAAAGTATGGTGACGTACTATCCAATGGTGCGCATCCAATAAACCAAGTATTAACCAAATCCAAGCGGGGTAAAGGGTTTCAACAGCTTGTATCTAAGCCCAACTGATCCATAACATGAAAAAGCAAAAAGTCCCTTTTTCATCAAAAGTCATGCTGAAAAAAATGGTGGGAACCGGTTTTAAAGTATGGTGACGTACTATCCAATGGTGCGCATCCAATAAACCAAGTATTAACCAAATCCAAGCGGGGTAAAGGGTTTCAACAGCTTTTATCTATGCCCAACTGATCCATAACATGAAAAAGCAAAAAGTCCGTTTTTCATCAAAAAATCAAGCTGAAAAAAAATGGTGGGAACCGGTTTTAAAGTATGGTGACGTACTATCCAATGGTGCGCATCCAATAAACCAAGTATTAACCAAATCCAAGCGGGGTAAAGGGTTTCAACAGCTTGTATCTAAGCCCAACTGATCCATAACATGAAAAAGCAAAAAGTCCCTTTTTCATCAAAAGTCATGCTGAAAAAAATGGTGGGAACCGGTTTTAAAGTATGGTGACGTACTATCCAATGGTGCGCATCCAATAAACCAAGTATTAACCAAATCCAAGCGGGGTAAAGGGTTTCAACAGCTTTTATCTATGCCCAACTGATCCATAACATGAAAAAGCAAAAAGTCCGTTTTTCATCAAAAAATCAAGCTGAAAAAAAATGGTGGGAACCGGTTTTAAAGTATGGTGACGTACTATCCAATGGTGCGCATCCAATAAACCAAGTATTAACCAAATCCAAGCGGGGTAAAGGGTTTCAACAGCTTGTATCTAAGCCCAACTGATCCATAACATGAAAAAGCAAAAAGTCCCTTTTTCATCAAAAGTCATGCTGAAAAAAATGGTGGGAACCGGTTTTAAAGTATGGTGACGTACTATCCAATGGTGCGCATCCAATAAACCAAGTATTAACCAAATCCAAGCGGGGTAAAGGGTTTCAACAGCTTTTATCTATGCCCAACTGATCCATAACATGAAAAAGCAAAAAGTCCGTTTTTCATCAAAAAATCAAGCTGAAAAAAAATGGTGGGAACCGGTTTTAAAGTATGGTGACGTACTATCCAATGGTGCGCATCCAATAAACCAAGTATTAACCAAATCCAAGCGGGGTAAAGGGTTTCAACAGCTTGTATCTAAGCCCAACTGATCCATAACATGAAAAAGCAAAAAGTCCCTTTTTCATCAAAAGTCATGCTGAAAAAAATGGTGGGAACCGGTTTTAAAGTATGGTGACGTACTATCCAATGGTGCGCATCCAATAAACCAAGTATTAACCAAATCCAAGCGGGGTAAAGGGTTTCAACAGCTTTTATCTATGCCCAACTGATCCATAACATGAAAAAGCAAAAAGTCCGTTTTTCATCAAAAAATCAAGCTGAAAAAAAATGGTGGGAACCGGTTTTAAAGTATGGTGACGTACTATCCAATGGTGCGCATCCAATAAACCAAGTATTAACCAAATCCAAGCGGGGTAAAGGGTTTCAACAGCTTGTATCTAAGCCCAACTGATCCATAACATGAAAAAGCAAAAAGTCCCTTTTTCATCAAAAGTCATGCTGAAAAAAATGGTGGGAACCGGTTTTAAAGTATGGTGACGTACTATCCAATGGTGCGCATCCAATAAACCAAGTATTAACCAAATCCAAGCGGGGTAAAGGGTTTCAACAGCTTTTATCTATGCCCAACTGATCCATAACATGAAAAAGCAAAAAGTCCGTTTTTCATCAAAAAATCAAGCTGAAAAAAAATGGTGGGAACCGGTTTTAAAGTATGGTGACGTACTATCCAATGGTGCGCATCCAATAAACCAAGTATTAACCAAATCCAAGCGGGGTAAAGGGTTTCAACAGCTTGTATCTAAGCCCAACTGATCCATAACATGAAAAAGCAAAAAGTCCCTTTTTCATCAAAAGTCATGCTGAAAAAAATGGTGGGAACCGGTTTTAAAGTATGGTGACGTACTATCCAATGGTGCGCATCCAATAAACCAAGTATTAACCAAATCCAAGCGGGGTAAAGGGTTTCAACAGCTTTTATCTATGCCCAACTGATCCATAACATGAAAAAGCAAAAAGTCCGTTTTTCATCAAAAAATCAAGCTGAAAAAAAATGGTGGGAACCGGTTTTAAAGTATGGTGACGTACTATCCAATGGTGCGCATCCAATAAACCAAGTATTAACCAAATCCAAGCGGGGTAAAGGGTTTCAACAGCTTGTATCTAAGCCCAACTGATCCATAACATGAAAAAGCAAAAAGTCCCTTTTTCATCAAAAGTCATGCTGAAAAAAATGGTGGGAACCGGTTTTAAAGTATGGTGACGTACTATCCAATGGTGCGCATCCAATAAACCAAGTATTAACCAAATCCAAGCGGGGTAAAGGGTTTCAACAGCTTTTATCTATGCCCAACTGATCCATAACATGAAAAAGCAAAAAGTCCGTTTTTCATCAAAAAATCAAGCTGAAAAAAAATGGTGGGAACCGGTTTTAAAGTATGGTGACGTACTATCCAATGGTGCGCATCCAATAAACCAAGTATTAACCAAATCCAAGCGGGGTAAAGGGTTTCAACAGCTTGTATCTAAGCCCAACTGATCCATAACATGAAAAAGCAAAAAGTCCCTTTTTCATCAAAAGTCATGCTGAAAAAAATGGTGGGAACCGGTTTTAAAGTATGGTGACGTACTATCCAATGGTGCGCATCCAATAAACCAAGTATTAACCAAATCCAAGCGGGGTAAAGGGTTTCAACAGCTTTTATCTATGCCCAACTGATCCATAACATGAAAAAGCAAAAAGTCCGTTTTTCATCAAAAAATCAAGCTGAAAAAAAATGGTGGGAACCGGTTTTAAAGTATGGTGACGTACTATCCAATGGTGCGCATCCAATAAACCAAGTATTAACCAAATCCAAGCGGGGTAAAGGGTTTCAACAGCTTGTATCTAAGCCCAACTGATCCATAACATGAAAAAGCAAAAAGTCCCTTTTTCATCAAAAGTCATGCTGAAAAAAATGGTGGGAACCGGTTTTAAAGTATGGTGACGTACTATCCAATGGTGCGCATCCAATAAACCAAGTATTAACCAAATCCAAGCGGGGTAAAGGGTTTCAACAGCTTTTATCTATGCCCAACTGATCCATAACATGAAAAAGCAAAAAGTCCGTTTTTCATCAAAAAATCAAGCTGAAAAAAAATGGTGGGAACCGGTTTTAAAGTATGGTGACGTACTATCCAATGGTGCGCATCCAATAAACCAAGTATTAACCAAATCCAAGCGGGGTAAAGGGTTTCAACAGCTTGTATCTAAGCCCAACTGATCCATAACATGAAAAAGCAAAAAGTCCCTTTTTCATCAAAAGTCATGCTGAAAAAAATGGTGGGAACCGGTTTTAAAGTATGGTGACGTACTATCCAATGGTGCGCATCCAATAAACCAAGTATTAACCAAATCCAAGCGGGGTAAAGGGTTTCAACAGCTTTTATCTATGCCCAACTGATCCATAACATGAAAAAGCAAAAAGTCCGTTTTTCATCAAAAAATCAAGCTGAAAAAAAATGGTGGGAACCGGTTTTAAAGTATGGTGACGTACTATCCAATGGTGCGCATCCAATAAACCAAGTATTAACCAAATCCAAGCGGGGTAAAGGGTTTCAACAGCTTGTATCTAAGCCCAACTGATCCATAACATGAAAAAGCAAAAAGTCCCTTTTTCATCAAAAGTCATGCTGAAAAAAATGGTGGGAACCGGTTTTAAAGTATGGTGACGTACTATCCAATGGTGCGCATCCAATAAACCAAGTATTAACCAAATCCAAGCGGGGTAAAGGGTTTCAACAGCTTTTATCTATGCCCAACTGATCCATAACATGAAAAAGCAAAAAGTCCGTTTTTCATCAAAAAATCAAGCTGAAAAAAAATGGTGGGAACCGGTTTTAAAGTATGGTGACGTACTATCCAATGGTGCGCATCCAATAAACCAAGTATTAACCAAATCCAAGCGGGGTAAAGGGTTTCAACAGCTTGTATCTAAGCCCAACTGATCCATAACATGAAAAAGCAAAAAGTCCCTTTTTCATCAAAAGTCATGCTGAAAAAAATGGTGGGAACCGGTTTTAAAGTATGGTGACGTACTATCCAATGGTGCGCATCCAATAAACCAAGTATTAACCAAATCCAAGCGGGGTAAAGGGTTTCAACAGCTTTTATCTATGCCCAACTGATCCATAACATGAAAAAGCAAAAAGTCCGTTTTTCATCAAAAAATCAAGCTGAAAAAAAATGGTGGGAACCGGTTTTAAAGTATGGTGACGTACTATCCAATGGTGCGCATCCAATAAACCAAGTATTAACCAAATCCAAGCGGGGTAAAGGGTTTCAACAGCTTGTATCTAAGCCCAACTGATCCATAACATGAAAAAGCAAAAAGTCCCTTTTTCATCAAAAGTCATGCTGAAAAAAATGGTGGGAACCGGTTTTAAAGTATGGTGACGTACTATCCAATGGTGCGCATCCAATAAACCAAGTATTAACCAAATCCAAGCGGGGTAAAGGGTTTCAACAGCTTTTATCTATGCCCAACTGATCCATAACATGAAAAAGCAAAAAGTCCGTTTTTCATCAAAAAATCAAGCTGAAAAAAAATGGTGGGAACCGGTTTTAAAGTATGGTGACGTACTATCCAATGGTGCGCATCCAATAAACCAAGTATTAACCAAATCCAAGCGGGGTAAAGGGTTTCAACAGCTTGTATCTAAGCCCAACTGATCCATAACATGAAAAAGCAAAAAGTCCCTTTTTCATCAAAAGTCATGCTGAAAAAAATGGTGGGAACCGGTTTTAAAGTATGGTGACGTACTATCCAATGGTGCGCATCCAATAAACCAAGTATTAACCAAATCCAAGCGGGGTAAAGGGTTTCAACAGCTTTTATCTATGCCCAACTGATCCATAACATGAAAAAGCAAAAAGTCCGTTTTTCATCAAAAAATCAAGCTGAAAAAAAATGGTGGGAACCGGTTTTAAAGTATGGTGACGTACTATCCAATGGTGCGCATCCAATAAACCAAGTATTAACCAAATCCAAGCGGGGTAAAGGGTTTCAACAGCTTGTATCTAAGCCCAACTGATCCATAACATGAAAAAGCAAAAAGTCCCTTTTTCATCAAAAGTCATGCTGAAAAAAATGGTGGGAACCGGTTTTAAAGTATGGTGACGTACTATCCAATGGTGCGCATCCAATAAACCAAGTATTAACCAAATCCAAGCGGGGTAAAGGGTTTCAACAGCTTTTATCTATGCCCAACTGATCCATAACATGAAAAAGCAAAAAGTCCGTTTTTCATCAAAAAATCAAGCTGAAAAAAAATGGTGGGAACCGGTTTTAAAGTATGGTGACGTACTATCCAATGGTGCGCATCCAATAAACCAAGTATTAACCAAATCCAAGCGGGGTAAAGGGTTTCAACAGCTTGTATCTAAGCCCAACTGATCCATAACATGAAAAAGCAAAAAGTCCCTTTTTCATCAAAAGTCATGCTGAAAAAAATGGTGGGAACCGGTTTTAAAGTATGGTGACGTACTATCCAATGGTGCGCATCCAATAAACCAAGTATTAACCAAATCCAAGCGGGGTAAAGGGTTTCAACAGCTTTTATCTATGCCCAACTGATCCATAACATGAAAAAGCAAAAAGTCCGTTTTTCATCAAAAAATCAAGCTGAAAAAAAATGGTGGGAACCGGTTTTAAAGTATGGTGACGTACTATCCAATGGTGCGCATCCAATAAACCAAGTATTAACCAAATCCAAGCGGGGTAAAGGGTTTCAACAGCTTGTATCTAAGCCCAACTGATCCATAACATGAAAAAGCAAAAAGTCCCTTTTTCATCAAAAGTCATGCTGAAAAAAATGGTGGGAACCGGTTTTAAAGTATGGTGACGTACTATCCAATGGTGCGCATCCAATAAACCAAGTATTAACCAAATCCAAGCGGGGTAAAGGGTTTCAACAGCTTTTATCTATGCCCAACTGATCCATAACATGAAAAAGCAAAAAGTCCGTTTTTCATCAAAAAATCAAGCTGAAAAAAAATGGTGGGAACCGGTTTTAAAGTATGGTGACGTACTATCCAATGGTGCGCATCCAATAAACCAAGTATTAACCAAATCCAAGCGGGGTAAAGGGTTTCAACAGCTTGTATCTAAGCCCAACTGATCCATAACATGAAAAAGCAAAAAGTCCCTTTTTCATCAAAAGTCATGCTGAAAAAAATGGTGGGAACCGGTTTTAAAGTATGGTGACGTACTATCCAATGGTGCGCATCCAATAAACCAAGTATTAACCAAATCCAAGCGGGGTAAAGGGTTTCAACAGCTTTTATCTATGCCCAACTGATCCATAACATGAAAAAGCAAAAAGTCCGTTTTTCATCAAAAAATCAAGCTGAAAAAAAATGGTGGGAACCGGTTTTAAAGTATGGTGACGTACTATCCAATGGTGCGCATCCAATAAACCAAGTATTAACCAAATCCAAGCGGGGTAAAGGGTTTCAACAGCTTGTATCTAAGCCCAACTGATCCATAACATGAAAAAGCAAAAAGTCCCTTTTTCATCAAAAGTCATGCTGAAAAAAATGGTGGGAACCGGTTTTAAAGTATGGTGACGTACTATCCAATGGTGCGCATCCAATAAACCAAGTATTAACCAAATCCAAGCGGGGTAAAGGGTTTCAACAGCTTTTATCTATGCCCAACTGATCCATAACATGAAAAAGCAAAAAGTCCGTTTTTCATCAAAAAATCAAGCTGAAAAAAAATGGTGGGAACCGGTTTTAAAGTATGGTGACGTACTATCCAATGGTGCGCATCCAATAAACCAAGTATTAACCAAATCCAAGCGGGGTAAAGGGTTTCAACAGCTTGTATCTAAGCCCAACTGATCCATAACATGAAAAAGCAAAAAGTCCCTTTTTCATCAAAAGTCATGCTGAAAAAAATGGTGGGAACCGGTTTTAAAGTATGGTGACGTACTATCCAATGGTGCGCATCCAATAAACCAAGTATTAACCAAATCCAAGCGGGGTAAAGGGTTTCAACAGCTTTTATCTATGCCCAACTGATCCATAACATGAAAAAGCAAAAAGTCCGTTTTTCATCAAAAAATCAAGCTGAAAAAAAATGGTGGGAACCGGTTTTAAAGTATGGTGACGTACTATCCAATGGTGCGCATCCAATAAACCAAGTATTAACCAAATCCAAGCGGGGTAAAGGGTTTCAACAGCTTGTATCTAAGCCCAACTGATCCATAACATGAAAAAGCAAAAAGTCCCTTTTTCATCAAAAGTCATGCTGAAAAAAATGGTGGGAACCGGTTTTAAAGTATGGTGACGTACTATCCAATGGTGCGCATCCAATAAACCAAGTATTAACCAAATCCAAGCGGGGTAAAGGGTTTCAACAGCTTTTATCTATGCCCAACTGATCCATAACATGAAAAAGCAAAAAGTCCGTTTTTCATCAAAAAATCAAGCTGAAAAAAAATGGTGGGAACCGGTTTTAAAGTATGGTGACGTACTATCCAATGGTGCGCATCCAATAAACCAAGTATTAACCAAATCCAAGCGGGGTAAAGGGTTTCAACAGCTTGTATCTAAGCCCAACTGATCCATAACATGAAAAAGCAAAAAGTCCCTTTTTCATCAAAAGTCATACTTTAAAACCGGTTCCCACCATTTTTTTCAGCATGACTTTTGATGAAAAAGGGACTTTTTGCTTTTTCATGTTATGGATCAGTTGGGCTTAGATACAAGCTGTTGAAACCCTTTACCCCGCTTGGATTTGGTTAATACTTGGTTTATTGGATGCGCACCATTGGATAGTACGTCACCATACTTTAAAACCGGTTCCCACCATTTTTTTTCAGCTTGATTTTTTGATGAAAAACGGACTTTTTGCTTTTTCATGTTATGGATCAGTTGGGCATAGATAAAAGCTGTTGAAACCCTTTACCCCGCTTGGATTTGGTTAATACTTGGTTTATTGGATGCGCACCATTGGATAGTACGTCACCATACTTTAAAACCGGTTCCCACCATTTTTTTCAGCATGACTTTTGATGAAAAAGGGACTTTTTGCTTTTTCATGTTATGGATCAGTTGGGCTTAGATACAAGCTGTTGAAACCCTTTACCCCGCTTGGATTTGGTTAATACTTGGTTTATTGGATGCGCACCATTGGATAGTACGTCACCATACTTTAAAACCGGTTCCCACCATTTTTTTTCAGCTTGATTTTTTGATGAAAAACGGACTTTTTGCTTTTTCATGTTATGGATCAGTTGGGCATAGATAAAAGCTGTTGAAACCCTTTACCCCGCTTGGATTTGGTTAATACTTGGTTTATTGGATGCGCACCATTGGATAGTACGTCACCATACTTTAAAACCGGTTCCCACCATTTTTTTCAGCATGACTTTTGATGAAAAAGGGACTTTTTGCTTTTTCATGTTATGGATCAGTTGGGCTTAGATACAAGCTGTTGAAACCCTTTACCCCGCTTGGATTTGGTTAATACTTGGTTTATTGGATGCGCACCATTGGATAGTACGTCACCATACTTTAAAACCGGTTCCCACCATTTTTTTTCAGCTTGATTTTTTGATGAAAAACGGACTTTTTGCTTTTTCATGTTATGGATCAGTTGGGCATAGATAAAAGCTGTTGAAACCCTTTACCCCGCTTGGATTTGGTTAATACTTGGTTTATTGGATGCGCACCATTGGATAGTACGTCACCATACTTTAAAACCGGTTCCCACCATTTTTTTCAGCATGACTTTTGATGAAAAAGGGACTTTTTGCTTTTTCATGTTATGGATCAGTTGGGCTTAGATACAAGCTGTTGAAACCCTTTACCCCGCTTGGATTTGGTTAATACTTGGTTTATTGGATGCGCACCATTGGATAGTACGTCACCATACTTTAAAACCGGTTCCCACCATTTTTTTTCAGCTTGATTTTTTGATGAAAAACGGACTTTTTGCTTTTTCATGTTATGGATCAGTTGGGCATAGATAAAAGCTGTTGAAACCCTTTACCCCGCTTGGATTTGGTTAATACTTGGTTTATTGGATGCGCACCATTGGATAGTACGTCACCATACTTTAAAACCGGTTCCCACCATTTTTTTCAGCATGACTTTTGATGAAAAAGGGACTTTTTGCTTTTTCATGTTATGGATCAGTTGGGCTTAGATACAAGCTGTTGAAACCCTTTACCCCGCTTGGATTTGGTTAATACTTGGTTTATTGGATGCGCACCATTGGATAGTACGTCACCATACTTTAAAACCGGTTCCCACCATTTTTTTTCAGCTTGATTTTTTGATGAAAAACGGACTTTTTGCTTTTTCATGTTATGGATCAGTTGGGCATAGATAAAAGCTGTTGAAACCCTTTACCCCGCTTGGATTTGGTTAATACTTGGTTTATTGGATGCGCACCATTGGATAGTACGTCACCATACTTTAAAACCGGTTCCCACCATTTTTTTCAGCATGACTTTTGATGAAAAAGGGACTTTTTGCTTTTTCATGTTATGGATCAGTTGGGCTTAGATACAAGCTGTTGAAACCCTTTACCCCGCTTGGATTTGGTTAATACTTGGTTTATTGGATGCGCACCATTGGATAGTACGTCACCATACTTTAAAACCGGTTCCCACCATTTTTTTTCAGCTTGATTTTTTGATGAAAAACGGACTTTTTGCTTTTTCATGTTATGGATCAGTTGGGCATAGATAAAAGCTGTTGAAACCCTTTACCCCGCTTGGATTTGGTTAATACTTGGTTTATTGGATGCGCACCATTGGATAGTACGTCACCATACTTTAAAACCGGTTCCCACCATTTTTTTCAGCATGACTTTTGATGAAAAAGGGACTTTTTGCTTTTTCATGTTATGGATCAGTTGGGCTTAGATACAAGCTGTTGAAACCCTTTACCCCGCTTGGATTTGGTTAATACTTGGTTTATTGGATGCGCACCATTGGATAGTACGTCACCATACTTTAAAACCGGTTCCCACCATTTTTTTTCAGCTTGATTTTTTGATGAAAAACGGACTTTTTGCTTTTTCATGTTATGGATCAGTTGGGCATAGATAAAAGCTGTTGAAACCCTTTACCCCGCTTGGATTTGGTTAATACTTGGTTTATTGGATGCGCACCATTGGATAGTACGTCACCATACTTTAAAACCGGTTCCCACCATTTTTTTCAGCATGACTTTTGATGAAAAAGGGACTTTTTGCTTTTTCATGTTATGGATCAGTTGGGCTTAGATACAAGCTGTTGAAACCCTTTACCCCGCTTGGATTTGGTTAATACTTGGTTTATTGGATGCGCACCATTGGATAGTACGTCACCATACTTTAAAACCGGTTCCCACCATTTTTTTCAGCTTGATTTTTTGATGAAAAACGGACTTTTTGCTTTTTCATGTTATGGATCAGTTGGGCATAGATAAAAGCTGTTGAAACCCTTTACCCCGCTTGGATTTGGTTAATACTTGGTTTATTGGATGCGCACCATTCGGATAGTACGTCACCATACTTTAAAACCGGTTCCCACCATTTTTTTCAGCATGACTTTTGATGAAAAAGGGACTTTTTGCTTTTTCATGTTATGGATCAGTTGGGCTTAGATACAAGCTGTTGAAACCCTTTACCCCGCTTGGATTTGGTTAATACTTGGTTTATTGGATGCGCACCATTGGATAGTACGTCACCATACTTTAAAACCGGTTCCCACCATTTTTTTTCAGCTTGATTTTTTGATGAAAAACGGACTTTTTGCTTTTTCATGTTATGGATCAGTTGGGCATAGATAAAAGCTGTTGAAACCCTTTACCCCGCTTGGATTTGGTTAATACTTGGTTTATTGGATGCGCACCATTGGATAGTACGTCACCATACTTTAAAACCGGTTCCCACCATTTTTTTCAGCATGACTTTTGATGAAAAAGGGACTTTTTGCTTTTTCATGTTATGGATCAGTTGGGCTTAGATACAAGCTGTTGAAACCCTTTACCCCGCTTGGATTTGGTTAATACTTGGTTTATTGGATGCGCACCATTGGATAGTACGTCACCATACTTTAAAACCGGTTCCCACCATTTTTTTTCAGCTTGATTTTTTGATGAAAAACGGACTTTTTGCTTTTTCATGTTATGGATCAGTTGGGCATAGATAAAAGCTGTTGAAACCCTTTACCCCGCTTGGATTTGGTTAATACTTGGTTTATTGGATGCGCACCATTGGATATATACGTCACCATACTTTAAAACCGGTTCCCACCATTTTTTTCAGCATGACTTTTGATGAAAAAGGGACTTTTTGCTTTTTCATGTTATGGATCAGTTGGGCTTAGATACAAGCTGTTGAAACCCTTTACCCCGCTTGGATTTGGTTAATACTTGGTTTATTGGATGCGCACCATTGGATAGTACGTCACCATACTTTAAAACCGGTTCCCACCATTTTTTTTCAGCTTGATTTTTTGATGAAAAACGGACTTTTTGCTTTTTCATGTTATGGATCAGTTGGGCATAGATAAAAGCTGTTGAAACCCTTTACCCCGCTTGGATTTGGTTAATACTTGGTTTATTGGATGCGCACCATTGGATAGTACGTCACCATACTTTAAAACCGGTTCCCACCATTTTTTTCAGCATGACTTTTGATGAAAAAGGGACTTTTTGCTTTTTCATGTTATGGATCAGTTGGGCTTAGATACAAGCTGTTGAAACCCTTTACCCCGCTTGGATTTGGTTAATACTTGGTTTATTGGATGCGCACCATTGGATAGTACGTCACCATACTTTAAAACCGGTTCCCACCATTTTTTTTCAGCTTGATTTTTTGATGAAAAACGGACTTTTTGCTTTTTCATGTTATGGATCAGTTGGGCATAGATAAAAGCTGTTGAAACCCTTTACCCCGCTTGGATTTGGTTAATACTTGGTTTATTGGATGCGCACCATTGGATAGTACGTCACCATACTTTAAAACCGGTTCCCACCATTTTTTTCAGCATGACTTTTGATGAAAAAGGGACTTTTTGCTTTTTCATGTTATGGATCAGTTGGGCTTAGATACAAGCTGTTGAAACCCTTTACCCCGCTTGGATTTGGTTAATACTTGGTTTATTGGATGCGCACCATTGGATAGTACGTCACCATACTTTAAAACCGGTTCCCACCATTTTTTTTCAGCTTGATTTTTTGATGAAAAACGGACTTTTTGCTTTTTCATGTTATGGATCAGTTGGGCATAGATAAAAGCTGTTGAAACCCTTTACCCCGCTTGGATTTGGTTAATACTTGGTTTATTGGATGCGCACCATTGGATAGTACGTCACCATACTTTAAAACCGGTTCCCACCATTTTTTTCAGCATGACTTTTGATGAAAAAGGGACTTTTTGCTTTTTCATGTTATGGATCAGTTGGGCTTAGATACAAGCTGTTGAAACCCTTTACCCCGCTTGGATTTGGTTAATACTTGGTTTATTGGATGCGCACCATTGGATAGTACGTCACCATACTTTAAAACCGGTTCCCACCATTTTTTTTCAGCTTGATTTTTTGATGAAAAACGGACTTTTTGCTTTTTCATGTTATGGATCAGTTGGGCATAGATAAAAGCTGTTGAAACCCTTTACCCCGCTTGGATTTGGTTAATACTTGGTTTATTGGATGCGCACCATTGGATAGTACGTCACCATACTTTAAAACCGGTTCCCACCATTTTTTTCAGCATGACTTTTGATGAAAAAGGGACTTTTTGCTTTTTCATGTTATGGATCAGTTGGGCTTAGATACAAGCTGTTGAAACCCTTTACCCCGCTTGGATTTGGTTAATACTTGGTTTATTGGATGCGCACCATTGGATAGTACGTCACCATACTTTAAAACCGGTTCCCACCATTTTTTTTCAGCTTGATTTTTTGATGAAAAACGGACTTTTTGCTTTTTCATGTTATGGATCAGTTGGGCATAGATAAAAGCTGTTGAAACCCTTTACCCCGCTTGGATTTGGTTAATACTTGGTTTATTGGATGCGCACCATTGGATAGTACGTCACCATACTTTAAAACCGGTTCCCACCATTTTTTTCAGCATGACTTTTGATGAAAAAGGGACTTTTTGCTTTTTCATGTTATGGATCAGTTGGGCTTAGATACAAGCTGTTGAAACCCTTTACCCCGCTTGGATTTGGTTAATACTTGGTTTATTGGATGCGCACCATTGGATAGTACGTCACCATACTTTAAAACCGGTTCCCACCATTTTTTTTCAGCTTGATTTTTTGATGAAAAACGGACTTTTTGCTTTTTCATGTTATGGATCAGTTGGGCATAGATAAAAGCTGTTGAAACCCTTTACCCCGCTTGGATTTGGTTAATACTTGGTTTATTGGATGCGCACCATTGGATAGTACGTCACCATACTTTAAAACCGGTTCCCACCATTTTTTTCAGCATGACTTTTGATGAAAAAGGGACTTTTTGCTTTTTCATGTTATGGATCAGTTGGGCTTAGATACAAGCTGTTGAAACCCTTTACCCCGCTTGGATTTGGTTAATACTTGGTTTATTGGATGCGCACCATTGGATAGTACGTCACCATACTTTAAAACCGGTTCCCACCATTTTTTTTCAGCTTGATTTTTTGATGAAAAACGGACTTTTTGCTTTTTCATGTTATGGATCAGTTGGGCATAGATAAAAGCTGTTGAAACCCTTTACCCCGCTTGGATTTGGTTAATACTTGGTTTATTGGATGCGCACCATTGGATAGTACGTCACCATACTTTAAAACCGGTTCCCACCATTTTTTTCAGCATGACTTTTGATGAAAAAGGGACTTTTTGCTTTTTCATGTTATGGATCAGTTGGGCTTAGATACAAGCTGTTGAAACCCTTTACCCCGCTTGGATTTGGTTAATACTTGGTTTATTGGATGCGCACCATTGGATAGTACGTCACCATACTTTAAAACCGGTTCCCACCATTTTTTTTCAGCTTGATTTTTTGATGAAAAACGGACTTTTTGCTTTTTCATGTTATGGATCAGTTGGGCATAGATAAAAGCTGTTGAAACCCTTTACCCCGCTTGGATTTGGTTAATACTTGGTTTATTGGATGCGCACCATTGGATAGTACGTCACCATACTTTAAAACCGGTTCCCACCATTTTTTTCAGCATGACTTTTGATGAAAAAGGGACTTTTTGCTTTTTCATGTTATGGATCAGTTGGGCTTAGATACAAGCTGTTGAAACCCTTTACCCCGCTTGGATTTGGTTAATACTTGGTTTATTGGATGCGCACCATTGGATAGTACGTCACCATACTTTAAAACCGGTTCCCACCATTTTTTTTCAGCTTGATTTTTTGATGAAAAACGGACTTTTTGCTTTTTCATGTTATGGATCAGTTGGGCATAGATAAAAGCTGTTGAAACCCTTTACCCCGCTTGGATTTGGTTAATACTTGGTTTATTGGATGCGCACCATTGGATAGTACGTCACCATACTTTAAAACCGGTTCCCACCATTTTTTTCAGCATGACTTTTGATGAAAAAGGGACTTTTTGCTTTTTCATGTTATGGATCAGTTGGGCTTAGATACAAGCTGTTGAAACCCTTTACCCCGCTTGGATTTGGTTAATACTTGGTTTATTGGATGCGCACCATTGGATAGTACGTCACCATACTTTAAAACCGGTTCCCACCATTTTTTTTCAGCTTGATTTTTTGATGAAAAACGGACTTTTTGCTTTTTCATGTTATGGATCAGTTGGGCATAGATAAAAGCTGTTGAAACCCTTTACCCCGCTTGGATTTGGTTAATACTTGGTTTATTGGATGCGCACCATTGGATAGTACGTCACCATACTTTAAAACCGGTTCCCACCATTTTTTTCAGCATGACTTTTGATGAAAAAGGGACTTTTTGCTTTTTCATGTTATGGATCAGTTGGGCTTAGATACAAGCTGTTGAAACCCTTTACCCCGCTTGGATTTGGTTAATACTTGGTTTATTGGATGCGCACCATTGGATAGTACGTCACCATACTTTAAAACCGGTTCCCACCATTTTTTTTCAGCTTGATTTTTTGATGAAAAACGGACTTTTTGCTTTTTCATGTTATGGATCAGTTGGGCATAGATAAAAGCTGTTGAAACCCTTTACCCCGCTTGGATTTGGTTAATACTTGGTTTATTGGATGCGCACCATTGGATAGTACGTCACCATACTTTAAAACCGGTTCCCACCATTTTTTTCAGCATGACTTTTGATGAAAAAGGGACTTTTTGCTTTTTCATGTTATGGATCAGTTGGGCTTAGATACAAGCTGTTGAAACCCTTTACCCCGCTTGGATTTGGTTAATACTTGGTTTATTGGATGCGCACCATTGGATAGTACGTCACCATACTTTAAAACCGGTTCCCACCATTTTTTTTCAGCTTGATTTTTTGATGAAAAACGGACTTTTTGCTTTTTCATGTTATGGATCAGTTGGGCATAGATAAAAGCTGTTGAAACCCTTTACCCCGCTTGGATTTGGTTAATACTTGGTTTATTGGATGCGCACCATTGGATAGTACGTCACCATACTTTAAAACCGGTTCCCACCATTTTTTTCAGCATGACTTTTGATGAAAAAGGGACTTTTTGCTTTTTCATGTTATGGATCAGTTGGGCTTAGATACAAGCTGTTGAAACCCTTTACCCCGCTTGGATTTGGTTAATACTTGGTTTATTGGATGCGCACCATTGGATAGTACGTCACCATACTTTAAAACCGGTTCCCACCATTTTTTTTCAGCTTGATTTTTTGATGAAAAACGGACTTTTTGCTTTTTCATGTTATGGATCAGTTGGGCATAGATAAAAGCTGTTGAAACCCTTTACCCCGCTTGGATTTGGTTAATACTTGGTTTATTGGATGCGCACCATTGGATAGTACGTCACCATACTTTAAAACCGGTTCCCACCATTTTTTTCAGCATGACTTTTGATGAAAAAGGGACTTTTTGCTTTTTCATGTTATGGATCAGTTGGGCTTAGATACAAGCTGTTGAAACCCTTTACCCCGCTTGGATTTGGTTAATACTTGGTTTATTGGATGCGCACCATTGGATAGTACGTCACCATACTTTAAAACCGGTTCCCACCATTTTTTTTCAGCTTGATTTTTTGATGAAAAACGGACTTTTTGCTTTTTCATGTTATGGATCAGTTGGGCATAGATAAAAGCTGTTGAAACCCTTTACCCCGCTTGGATTTGGTTAATACTTGGTTTATTGGATGCGCACCATTGGATAGTACGTCACCATACTTTAAAACCGGTTCCCACCATTTTTTTCAGCATGACTTTTGATGAAAAAGGGACTTTTTGCTTTTTCATGTTATGGATCAGTTGGGCTTAGATACAAGCTGTTGAAACCCTTTACCCCGCTTGGATTTGGTTAATACTTGGTTTATTGGATGCGCACCATTGGATAGTACGTCACCATACTTTAAAACCGGTTCCCACCATTTTTTTTCAGCTTGATTTTTTGATGAAAAACGGACTTTTTGCTTTTTCATGTTATGGATCAGTTGGGCATAGATAAAAGCTGTTGAAACCCTTTACCCCGCTTGGATTTGGTTAATACTTGGTTTATTGGATGCGCACCATTGGATAGTACGTCACCATACTTTAAAACCGGTTCCCACCATTTTTTTCAGCATGACTTTTGATGAAAAAGGGACTTTTTGCTTTTTCATGTTATGGATCAGTTGGGCTTAGATACAAGCTGTTGAAACCCTTTACCCCGCTTGGATTTGGTTAATACTTGGTTTATTGGATGCGCACCATTGGATAGTACGTCACCATACTTTAAAACCGGTTCCCACCATTTTTTTTCAGCTTGATTTTTTGATGAAAAACGGACTTTTTGCTTTTTCATGTTATGGATCAGTTGGGCATAGATAAAAGCTGTTGAAACCCTTTACCCCGCTTGGATTTGGTTAATACTTGGTTTATTGGATGCGCACCATTGGATAGTACGTCACCATACTTTAAAACCGGTTCCCACCATTTTTTTCAGCATGACTTTTGATGAAAAAGGGACTTTTTGCTTTTTCATGTTATGGATCAGTTGGGCTTAGATACAAGCTGTTGAAACCCTTTACCCCGCTTGGATTTGGTTAATACTTGGTTTATTGGATGCGCACCATTGGATAGTACGTCACCATACTTTAAAACCGGTTCCCACCATTTTTTTTCAGCTTGATTTTTTGATGAAAAACGGACTTTTTGCTTTTTCATGTTATGGATCAGTTGGGCATAGATAAAAGCTGTTGAAACCCTTTACCCCGCTTGGATTTGGTTAATACTTGGTTTATTGGATGCGCACCATTGGATAGTACGTCACCATACTTTAAAACCGGTTCCCACCATTTTTTTCAGCATGACTTTTGATGAAAAAGGGACTTTTTGCTTTTTCATGTTATGGATCAGTTGGGCTTAGATACAAGCTGTTGAAACCCTTTACCCCGCTTGGATTTGGTTAATACTTGGTTTATTGGATGCGCACCATTGGATAGTACGTCACCATACTTTAAAACCGGTTCCCACCATTTTTTTTCAGCTTGATTTTTTGATGAAAAACGGACTTTTTGCTTTTTCATGTTATGGATCAGTTGGGCATAGATAAAAGCTGTTGAAACCCTTTACCCCGCTTGGATTTGGTTAATACTTGGTTTATTGGATGCGCACCATTGGATAGTACGTCACCATACTTTAAAACCGGTTCCCACCATTTTTTTCAGCATGACTTTTGATGAAAAAGGGACTTTTTGCTTTTTCATGTTATGGATCAGTTGGGCTTAGATACAAGCTGTTGAAACCCTTTACCCCGCTTGGATTTGGTTAATACTTGGTTTATTGGATGCGCACCATTGGATAGTACGTCACCATACTTTAAAACCGGTTCCCACCATTTTTTTTCAGCTTGATTTTTTGATGAAAAACGGACTTTTTGCTTTTTCATGTTATGGATCAGTTGGGCATAGATAAAAGCTGTTGAAACCCTTTACCCCGCTTGGATTTGGTTAATACTTGGTTTATTGGATGCGCACCATTGGATAGTACGTCACCATACTTTAAAACCGGTTCCCACCATTTTTTTCAGCATGACTTTTGATGAAAAAGGGACTTTTTGCTTTTTCATGTTATGGATCAGTTGGGCTTAGATACAAGCTGTTGAAACCCTTTACCCCGCTTGGATTTGGTTAATACTTGGTTTATTGGATGCGCACCATTGGATAGTACGTCACCATACTTTAAAACCGGTTCCCACCATTTTTTTTCAGCTTGATTTTTTGATGAAAAACGGACTTTTTGCTTTTTCATGTTATGGATCAGTTGGGCATAGATAAAAGCTGTTGAAACCCTTTACCCCGCTTGGATTTGGTTAATACTTGGTTTATTGGATGCGCACCATTGGATAGTACGTCACCATACTTTAAAACCGGTTCCCACCATTTTTTTCAGCATGACTTTTGATGAAAAAGGGACTTTTTGCTTTTTCATGTTATGGATCAGTTGGGCTTAGATACAAGCTGTTGAAACCCTTTACCCCGCTTGGATTTGGTTAATACTTGGTTTATTGGATGCGCACCATTGGATAGTACGTCACCATACTTTAAAACCGGTTCCCACCATTTTTTTTCAGCTTGATTTTTTGATGAAAAACGGACTTTTTGCTTTTTCATGTTATGGATCAGTTGGGCATAGATAAAAGCTGTTGAAACCCTTTACCCCGCTTGGATTTGGTTAATACTTGGTTTATTGGATGCGCACCATTGGATAGTACGTCACCATACTTTAAAACCGGTTCCCACCATTTTTTTCAGCATGACTTTTGATGAAAAAGGGACTTTTTGCTTTTTCATGTTATGGATCAGTTGGGCTTAGATACAAGCTGTTGAAACCCTTTACCCCGCTTGGATTTGGTTAATACTTGGTTTATTGGATGCGCACCATTGGATAGTACGTCACCATACTTTAAAACCGGTTCCCACCATTTTTTTTCAGCTTGATTTTTTGATGAAAAACGGACTTTTTGCTTTTTCATGTTATGGATCAGTTGGGCATAGATAAAAGCTGTTGAAACCCTTTACCCCGCTTGGATTTGGTTAATACTTGGTTTATTGGATGCGCACCATTGGATAGTACGTCACCATACTTTAAAACCGGTTCCCACCATTTTTTTCAGCATGACTTTTGATGAAAAAGGGACTTTTTGCTTTTTCATGTTATGGATCAGTTGGGCTTAGATACAAGCTGTTGAAACCCTTTACCCCGCTTGGATTTGGTTAATACTTGGTTTATTGGATGCGCACCATTGGATAGTACGTCACCATACTTTAAAACCGGTTCCCACCATTTTTTTTCAGCTTGACTTTTTGATGAAAAACGGACTTTTTGCTTTTTCATGTTATGGATCAGTTGGGCTTAGATACAAGCTGTTGAAACCCTTTACCCCGCTTGGATTTGGTTAATACTTGGTTTATTGGATGCGCACCATTGGATAGTACGTCACCATACTTTAAAACCGGTTCCCACCATTTTTTTTCAGCTTGATTTTTTGATGAAAAACGGACTTTTTGCTTTTTCATGTTATGGATCAGTTGGGCATAGATAAAAGCTGTTGAAACCCTTTACCCCGCTTGGATTTGGTTAATACTTGGTTTATTGGATGCGCACCATTGGATAGTACGTCACCATACTTTAAAACCGGTTCCCACCATTTTTTTCAGCATGACTTTTGATGAAAAAGGGACTTTTTGCTTTTTCATGTTATGGATCAGTTGGGCTTAGATACAAGCTGTTGAAACCCTTTACCCCGCTTGGATTTGGTTAATACTTGGTTTATTGGATGCGCACCATTGGATAGTACGTCACCATACTTTAAAACCGGTTCCCACCATTTTTTTTCAGCTTGATTTTTTGATGAAAAACGGACTTTTTGCTTTTTCATGTTATGGATCAGTTGGGCATAGATAAAAGCTGTTGAAACCCTTTACCCCGCTTGGATTTGGTTAATACTTGGTTTATTGGATGCGCACCATTGGATAGTACGTCACCATACTTTAAAACCGGTTCCCACCATTTTTTTCAGCATGACTTTTGATGAAAAAGGGACTTTTTGCTTTTTCATGTTATGGATCAGTTGGGCTTAGATACAAGCTGTTGAAACCCTTTACCCCGCTTGGATTTGGTTAATACTTGGTTTATTGGATGCGCACCATTGGATAGTACGTCACCATACTTTAAAACCGGTTCCCACCATTTTTTTTCAGCTTGATTTTTTGATGAAAAACGGACTTTTTGCTTTTTCATGTTATGGATCAGTTGGGCATAGATAAAAGCTGTTGAAACCCTTTACCCCGCTTGGATTTGGTTAATACTTGGTTTATTGGATGCGCACCATTGGATAGTACGTCACCATACTTTAAAACCGGTTCCCACCATTTTTTTCAGCATGACTTTTGATGAAAAAGGGACTTTTTGCTTTTTCATGTTATGGATCAGTTGGGCTTAGATACAAGCTGTTGAAACCCTTTACCCCGCTTGGATTTGGTTAATACTTGGTTTATTGGATGCGCACCATTGGATAGTACGTCACCATACTTTAAAACCGGTTCCCACCATTTTTTTTCAGCTTGATTTTTTGATGAAAAACGGACTTTTTGCTTTTTCATGTTATGGATCAGTTGGGCATAGATAAAAGCTGTTGAAACCCTTTACCCCGCTTGGATTTGGTTAATACTTGGTTTATTGGATGCGCACCATTGGATAGTACGTCACCATACTTTAAAACCGGTTCCCACCATTTTTTTCAGCATGACTTTTGATGAAAAAGGGACTTTTTGCTTTTTCATGTTATGGATCAGTTGGGCTTAGATACAAGCTGTTGAAACCCTTTACCCCGCTTGGATTTGGTTAATACTTGGTTTATTGGATGCGCACCATTGGATAGTACGTCACCATACTTTAAAACCGGTTCCCACCATTTTTTTTCAGCTTGATTTTTTGATGAAAAACGGACTTTTTGCTTTTTCATGTTATGGATCAGTTGGGCATAGATAAAAGCTGTTGAAACCCTTTACCCCGCTTGGATTTGGTTAATACTTGGTTTATTGGATGCGCACCATTGGATAGTACGTCACCATACTTTAAAACCGGTTCCCACCATTTTTTTCAGCATGACTTTTGATGAAAAAGGGACTTTTTGCTTTTTCATGTTATGGATCAGTTGGGCTTAGATACAAGCTGTTGAAACCCTTTACCCCGCTTGGATTTGGTTAATACTTGGTTTATTGGATGCGCACCATTGGATAGTACGTCACCATACTTTAAAACCGGTTCCCACCATTTTTTTTCAGCTTGATTTTTTGATGAAAAACGGACTTTTTGCTTTTTCATGTTATGGATCAGTTGGGCATAGATAAAAGCTGTTGAAACCCTTTACCCCGCTTGGATTTGGTTAATACTTGGTTTATTGGATGCGCACCATTGGATAGTACGTCACCATACTTTAAAACCGGTTCCCACCATTTTTTTCAGCATGACTTTTGATGAAAAAGGGACTTTTTGCTTTTTCATGTTATGGATCAGTTGGGCTTAGATACAAGCTGTTGAAACCCTTTACCCCGCTTGGATTTGGTTAATACTTGGTTTATTGGATGCGCACCATTGGATAGTACGTCACCATACTTTAAAACCGGTTCCCACCATTTTTTTTCAGCTTGATTTTTTGATGAAAAACGGACTTTTTGCTTTTTCATGTTATGGATCAGTTGGGCATAGATAAAAGCTGTTGAAACCCTTTACCCCGCTTGGATTTGGTTAATACTTGGTTTATTGGATGCGCACCATTGGATAGTACGTCACCATACTTTAAAACCGGTTCCCACCATTTTTTTCAGCATGACTTTTGATGAAAAAGGGACTTTTTGCTTTTTCATGTTATGGATCAGTTGGGCTTAGATACAAGCTGTTGAAACCCTTTACCCCGCTTGGATTTGGTTAATACTTGGTTTATTGGATGCGCACCATTGGATAGTACGTCACCATACTTTAAAACCGGTTCCCACCATTTTTTTTCAGCTTGATTTTTTGATGAAAAACGGACTTTTTGCTTTTTCATGTTATGGATCAGTTGGGCATAGATAAAAGCTGTTGAAACCCTTTACCCCGCTTGGATTTGGTTAATACTTGGTTTATTGGATGCGCACCATTGGATAGTACGTCACCATACTTTAAAACCGGTTCCCACCATTTTTTTCAGCATGACTTTTGATGAAAAAGGGACTTTTTGCTTTTTCATGTTATGGATCAGTTGGGCTTAGATACAAGCTGTTGAAACCCTTTACCCCGCTTGGATTTGGTTAATACTTGGTTTATTGGATGCGCACCATTGGATAGTACGTCACCATACTTTAAAACCGGTTCCCACCATTTTTTTTCAGCTTGATTTTTTGATGAAAAACGGACTTTTTGCTTTTTCATGTTATGGATCAGTTGGGCATAGATAAAAGCTGTTGAAACCCTTTACCCCGCTTGGATTTGGTTAATACTTGGTTTATTGGATGCGCACCATTGGATAGTACGTCACCATACTTTAAAACCGGTTCCCACCATTTTTTTCAGCATGACTTTTGATGAAAAAGGGACTTTTTGCTTTTTCATGTTATGGATCAGTTGGGCTTAGATACAAGCTGTTGAAACCCTTTACCCCGCTTGGATTTGGTTAATACTTGGTTTATTGGATGCGCACCATTGGATAGTACGTCACCATACTTTAAAACCGGTTCCCACCATTTTTTTTCAGCTTGATTTTTTGATGAAAAACGGACTTTTTGCTTTTTCATGTTATGGATCAGTTGGGCATAGATAAAAGCTGTTGAAACCCTTTACCCCGCTTGGATTTGGTTAATACTTGGTTTATTGGATGCGCACCATTGGATAGTACGTCACCATACTTTAAAACCGGTTCCCACCATTTTTTTCAGCATGACTTTTGATGAAAAAGGGACTTTTTGCTTTTTCATGTTATGGATCAGTTGGGCTTAGATACAAGCTGTTGAAACCCTTTACCCCGCTTGGATTTGGTTAATACTTGGTTTATTGGATGCGCACCATTGGATAGTACGTCACCATACTTTAAAACCGGTTCCCACCATTTTTTTTCAGCTTGATTTTTTGATGAAAAACGGACTTTTTGCTTTTTCATGTTATGGATCAGTTGGGCATAGATAAAAGCTGTTGAAACCCTTTACCCCGCTTGGATTTGGTTAATACTTGGTTTATTGGATGCGCACCATTGGATAGTACGTCACCATACTTTAAAACCGGTTCCCACCATTTTTTTCAGCATGACTTTTGATGAAAAAGGGACTTTTTGCTTTTTCATGTTATGGATCAGTTGGGCTTAGATACAAGCTGTTGAAACCCTTTACCCCGCTTGGATTTGGTTAATACTTGGTTTATTGGATGCGCACCATTGGATAGTACGTCACCATACTTTAAAACCGGTTCCCACCATTTTTTTTCAGCTTGATTTTTTGATGAAAAACGGACTTTTTGCTTTTTCATGTTATGGATCAGTTGGGCATAGATAAAAGCTGTTGAAACCCTTTACCCCGCTTGGATTTGGTTAATACTTGGTTTATTGGATGCGCACCATTGGATAGTACGTCACCATACTTTAAAACCGGTTCCCACCATTTTTTTCAGCATGACTTTTGATGAAAAAGGGACTTTTTGCTTTTTCATGTTATGGATCAGTTGGGCTTAGATACAAGCTGTTGAAACCCTTTACCCCGCTTGGATTTGGTTAATACTTGGTTTATTGGATGCGCACCATTGGATAGTACGTCACCATACTTTAAAACCGGTTCCCACCATTTTTTTTCAGCTTGATTTTTTGATGAAAAACGGACTTTTTGCTTTTTCATGTTATGGATCAGTTGGGCATAGATAAAAGCTGTTGAAACCCTTTACCCCGCTTGGATTTGGTTAATACTTGGTTTATTGGATGCGCACCATTGGATAGTACGTCACCATACTTTAAAACCGGTTCCCACCATTTTTTTCAGCATGACTTTTGATGAAAAAGGGACTTTTTGCTTTTTCATGTTATGGATCAGTTGGGCTTAGATACAAGCTGTTGAAACCCTTTACCCCGCTTGGATTTGGTTAATACTTGGTTTATTGGATGCGCACCATTGGATAGTACGTCACCATACTTTAAAACCGGTTCCCACCATTTTTTTTCAGCTTGATTTTTTGATGAAAAACGGACTTTTTGCTTTTTCATGTTATGGATCAGTTGGGCATAGATAAAAGCTGTTGAAACCCTTTACCCCGCTTGGATTTGGTTAATACTTGGTTTATTGGATGCGCACCATTGGATAGTACGTCACCATACTTTAAAACCGGTTCCCACCATTTTTTTCAGCATGACTTTTGATGAAAAAGGGACTTTTTGCTTTTTCATGTTATGGATCAGTTGGGCTTAGATACAAGCTGTTGAAACCCTTTACCCCGCTTGGATTTGGTTAATACTTGGTTTATTGGATGCGCACCATTGGATAGTACGTCACCATACTTTAAAACCGGTTCCCACCATTTTTTTTCAGCTTGATTTTTTGATGAAAAACGGACTTTTTGCTTTTTCATGTTATGGATCAGTTGGGCATAGATAAAAGCTGTTGAAACCCTTTACCCCGCTTGGATTTGGTTAATACTTGGTTTATTGGATGCGCACCATTGGATAGTACGTCACCATACTTTAAAACCGGTTCCCACCATTTTTTTCAGCATGACTTTTGATGAAAAAGGGACTTTTTGCTTTTTCATGTTATGGATCAGTTGGGCTTAGATACAAGCTGTTGAAACCCTTTACCCCGCTTGGATTTGGTTAATACTTGGTTTATTGGATGCGCACCATTGGATAGTACGTCACCATACTTTAAAACCGGTTCCCACCATTTTTTTTCAGCTTGATTTTTTGATGAAAAACGGACTTTTTGCTTTTTCATGTTATGGATCAGTTGGGCATAGATAAAAGCTGTTGAAACCCTTTACCCCGCTTGGATTTGGTTAATACTTGGTTTATTGGATGCGCACCATTGGATAGTACGTCACCATACTTTAAAACCGGTTCCCACCATTTTTTTCAGCATGACTTTTGATGAAAAAGGGACTTTTTGCTTTTTCATGTTATGGATCAGTTGGGCTTAGATACAAGCTGTTGAAACCCTTTACCCCGCTTGGATTTGGTTAATACTTGGTTTATTGGATGCGCACCATTGGATAGTACGTCACCATACTTTAAAACCGGTTCCCACCATTTTTTTTCAGCTTGATTTTTTGATGAAAAACGGACTTTTTGCTTTTTCATGTTATGGATCAGTTGGGCATAGATAAAAGCTGTTGAAACCCTTTACCCCGCTTGGATTTGGTTAATACTTGGTTTATTGGATGCGCACCATTGGATAGTACGTCACCATACTTTAAAACCGGTTCCCACCATTTTTTTCAGCATGACTTTTGATGAAAAAGGGACTTTTTGCTTTTTCATGTTATGGATCAGTTGGGCTTAGATACAAGCTGTTGAAACCCTTTACCCCGCTTGGATTTGGTTAATACTTGGTTTATTGGATGCGCACCATTGGATAGTACGTCACCATACTTTAAAACCGGTTCCCACCATTTTTTTTCAGCTTGATTTTTTGATGAAAAACGGACTTTTTGCTTTTTCATGTTATGGATCAGTTGGGCATAGATAAAAGCTGTTGAAACCCTTTACCCCGCTTGGATTTGGTTAATACTTGGTTTATTGGATGCGCACCATTGGATAGTACGTCACCATACTTTAAAACCGGTTCCCACCATTTTTTTCAGCATGACTTTTGATGAAAAAGGGACTTTTTGCTTTTTCATGTTATGGATCAGTTGGGCTTAGATACAAGCTGTTGAAACCCTTTACCCCGCTTGGATTTGGTTAATACTTGGTTTATTGGATGCGCACCATTGGATAGTACGTCACCATACTTTAAAACCGGTTCCCACCATTTTTTTTCAGCTTGATTTTTTGATGAAAAACGGACTTTTTGCTTTTTCATGTTATGGATCAGTTGGGCATAGATAAAAGCTGTTGAAACCCTTTACCCCGCTTGGATTTGGTTAATACTTGGTTTATTGGATGCGCACCATTGGATAGTACGTCACCATACTTTAAAACCGGTTCCCACCATTTTTTTCAGCATGACTTTTGATGAAAAAGGGACTTTTTGCTTTTTCATGTTATGGATCAGTTGGGCTTAGATACAAGCTGTTGAAACCCTTTACCCCGCTTGGATTTGGTTAATACTTGGTTTATTGGATGCGCACCATTGGATAGTACGTCACCATACTTTAAAACCGGTTCCCACCATTTTTTTTCAGCTTGATTTTTTGATGAAAAACGGACTTTTTGCTTTTTCATGTTATGGATCAGTTGGGCATAGATAAAAGCTGTTGAAACCCTTTACCCCGCTTGGATTTGGTTAATACTTGGTTTATTGGATGCGCACCATTGGATAGTACGTCACCATACTTTAAAACCGGTTCCCACCATTTTTTTCAGCATGACTTTTGATGAAAAAGGGACTTTTTGCTTTTTCATGTTATGGATCAGTTGGGCTTAGATACAAGCTGTTGAAACCCTTTACCCCGCTTGGATTTGGTTAATACTTGGTTTATTGGATGCGCACCATTGGATAGTACGTCACCATACTTTAAAACCGGTTCCCACCATTTTTTTTCAGCTTGATTTTTTGATGAAAAACGGACTTTTTGCTTTTTCATGTTATGGATCAGTTGGGCATAGATAAAAGCTGTTGAAACCCTTTACCCCGCTTGGATTTGGTTAATACTTGGTTTATTGGATGCGCACCATTGGATAGTACGTCACCATACTTTAAAACCGGTTCCCACCATTTTTTTCAGCATGACTTTTGATGAAAAAGGGACTTTTTGCTTTTTCATGTTATGGATCAGTTGGGCTTAGATACAAGCTGTTGAAACCCTTTACCCCGCTTGGATTTGGTTAATACTTGGTTTATTGGATGCGCACCATTGGATAGTACGTCACCATACTTTAAAACCGGTTCCCACCATTTTTTTTCAGCTTGATTTTTTGATGAAAAACGGACTTTTTGCTTTTTCATGTTATGGATCAGTTGGGCATAGATAAAAGCTGTTGAAACCCTTTACCCCGCTTGGATTTGGTTAATACTTGGTTTATTGGATGCGCACCATTGGATAGTACGTCACCATACTTTAAAACCGGTTCCCACCATTTTTTTCAGCATGACTTTTGATGAAAAAGGGACTTTTTGCTTTTTCATGTTATGGATCAGTTGGGCTTAGATACAAGCTGTTGAAACCCTTTACCCCGCTTGGATTTGGTTAATACTTGGTTTATTGGATGCGCACCATTGGATAGTACGTCACCATACTTTAAAACCGGTTCCCACCATTTTTTTTCAGCTTGATTTTTTGATGAAAAACGGACTTTTTGCTTTTTCATGTTATGGATCAGTTGGGCATAGATAAAAGCTGTTGAAACCCTTTACCCCGCTTGGATTTGGTTAATACTTGGTTTATTGGATGCGCACCATTGGATAGTACGTCACCATACTTTAAAACCGGTTCCCACCATTTTTTTCAGCATGACTTTTGATGAAAAAGGGACTTTTTGCTTTTTCATGTTATGGATCAGTTGGGCTTAGATACAAGCTGTTGAAACCCTTTACCCCGCTTGGATTTGGCTAATACTTGGTTTATTGGATGCGCACCATTGGATAGTACGTCACCATACTTTAAAACCGGTTCCCACCATTTTTTTTCAGCTTGATTTTTTGATGAAAAACGGACTTTTTGCTTTTTCATGTTATGGATCAGTTGGGCATAGATAAAAGCTGTTGAAACCCTTTACCCCGCTTGGATTTGGTTAATACTTGGTTTATTGGATGCGCACCATTGGATAGTACGTCACCATACTTTAAAACCGGTTCCCACCATTTTTTTCAGCATGACTTTTGATGAAAAAGGGACTTTTTGCTTTTTCATGTTATGGATCAGTTGGGCTTAGATACAAGCTGTTGAAACCCTTTACCCCGCTTGGATTTGGTTAATACTTGGTTTATTGGATGCGCACCATTGGATAGTACGTCACCATACTTTAAAACCGGTTCCCACCATTTTTTTTCAGCTTGATTTTTTGATGAAAAACGGACTTTTTGCTTTTTCATGTTATGGATCAGTTGGGCATAGATAAAAGCTGTTGAAACCCTTTACCCCGCTTGGATTTGGTTAATACTTGGTTTATTGGATGCGCACCATTGGATAGTACGTCACCATACTTTAAAACCGGTTCCCACCATTTTTTTCAGCATGACTTTTGATGAAAAAGGGACTTTTTGCTTTTTCATGTTATGGATCAGTTGGGCTTAGATACAAGCTGTTGAAACCCTTTACCCCGCTTGGATTTGGTTAATACTTGGTTTATTGGATGCGCACCATTGGATAGTACGTCACCATACTTTAAAACCGGTTCCCACCATTTTTTTTCAGCTTGATTTTTTGATGAAAAACGGACTTTTTGCTTTTTCATGTTATGGATCAGTTGGGCATAGATAAAAGCTGTTGAAACCCTTTACCCCGCTTGGATTTGGTTAATACTTGGTTTATTGGATGCGCACCATTGGATAGTACGTCACCATACTTTAAAACCGGTTCCCACCATTTTTTTCAGCATGACTTTTGATGAAAAAGGGACTTTTTGCTTTTTCATGTTATGGATCAGTTGGGCTTAGATACAAGCTGTTGAAACCCTTTACCCCGCTTGGATTTGGTTAATACTTGGTTTATTGGATGCGCACCATTGGATAGTACGTCACCATACTTTAAAACCGGTTCCCACCATTTTTTTTCAGCTTGATTTTTTGATGAAAAACGGACTTTTTGCTTTTTCATGTTATGGATCAGTTGGGCATAGATAAAAGCTGTTGAAACCCTTTACCCCGCTTGGATTTGGTTAATACTTGGTTTATTGGATGCGCACCATTGGATAGTACGTCACCATACTTTAAAACCGGTTCCCACCATTTTTTTCAGCATGACTTTTGATGAAAAAGGGACTTTTTGCTTTTTCATGTTATGGATCAGTTGGGCTTAGATACAAGCTGTTGAAACCCTTTACCCCGCTTGGATTTGGTTAATACTTGGTTTATTGGATGCGCACCATTGGATAGTACGTCACCATACTTTAAAACCGGTTCCCACCATTTTTTTTCAGCTTGATTTTTTGATGAAAAACGGACTTTTTGCTTTTTCATGTTATGGATCAGTTGGGCATAGATAAAAGCTGTTGAAACCCTTTACCCCGCTTGGATTTGGTTAATACTTGGTTTATTGGATGCGCACCATTGGATAGTACGTCACCATACTTTAAAACCGGTTCCCACCATTTTTTTCAGCATGACTTTTGATGAAAAAGGGACTTTTTGCTTTTTCATGTTATGGATCAGTTGGGCTTAGATACAAGCTGTTGAAACCCTTTACCCCGCTTGGATTTGGTTAATACTTGGTTTATTGGATGCGCACCATTGGATAGTACGTCACCATACTTTAAAACCGGTTCCCACCATTTTTTTTCAGCTTGATTTTTTGATGAAAAACGGACTTTTTGCTTTTTCATGTTATGGATCAGTTGGGCATAGATAAAAGCTGTTGAAACCCTTTACCCCGCTTGGATTTGGTTAATACTTGGTTTATTGGATGCGCACCATTGGATAGTACGTCACCATACTTTAAAACCGGTTCCCACCATTTTTTTCAGCATGACTTTTGATGAAAAAGGGACTTTTTGCTTTTTCATGTTATGGATCAGTTGGGCTTAGATACAAGCTGTTGAAACCCTTTACCCCGCTTGGATTTGGTTAATACTTGGTTTATTGGATGCGCACCATTGGATAGTACGTCACCATACTTTAAAACCGGTTCCCACCATTTTTTTTCAGCTTGATTTTTTGATGAAAAACGGACTTTTTGCTTTTTCATGTTATGGATCAGTTGGGCATAGATAAAAGCTGTTGAAACCCTTTACCCCGCTTGGATTTGGTTAATACTTGGTTTATTGGATGCGCACCATTGGATAGTACGTCACCATACTTTAAAACCGGTTCCCACCATTTTTTTCAGCATGACTTTTGATGAAAAAGGGACTTTTTGCTTTTTCATGTTATGGATCAGTTGGGCTTAGATACAAGCTGTTGAAACCCTTTACCCCGCTTGGATTTGGTTAATACTTGGTTTATTGGATGCGCACCATTGGATAGTACGTCACCATACTTTAAAACCGGTTCCCACCATTTTTTTTCAGCTTGATTTTTTGATGAAAAACGGACTTTTTGCTTTTTCATGTTATGGATCAGTTGGGCATAGATAAAAGCTGTTGAAACCCTTTACCCCGCTTGGATTTGGTTAATACTTGGTTTATTGGATGCGCACCATTGGATAGTACGTCACCATACTTTAAAACCGGTTCCCACCATTTTTTTCAGCATGACTTTTGATGAAAAAGGGACTTTTTGCTTTTTCATGTTATGGATCAGTTGGGCTTAGATACAAGCTGTTGAAACCCTTTACCCCGCTTGGATTTGGTTAATACTTGGTTTATTGGATGCGCACCATTGGATAGTACGTCACCATACTTTAAAACCGGTTCCCACCATTTTTTTTCAGCTTGATTTTTTGATGAAAAACGGACTTTTTGCTTTTTCATGTTATGGATCAGTTGGGCATAGATAAAAGCTGTTGAAACCCTTTACCCCGCTTGGATTTGGTTAATACTTGGTTTATTGGATGCGCACCATTGGATAGTACGTCACCATACTTTAAAACCGGTTCCCACCATTTTTTTCAGCATGACTTTTGATGAAAAAGGGACTTTTTGCTTTTTCATGTTATGGATCAGTTGGGCTTAGATACAAGCTGTTGAAACCCTTTACCCCGCTTGGATTTGGTTAATACTTGGTTTATTGGATGCGCACCATTGGATAGTACGTCACCATACTTTAAAACCGGTTCCCACCATTTTTTTTCAGCTTGATTTTTTGATGAAAAACGGACTTTTTGCTTTTTCATGTTATGGATCAGTTGGGCATAGATAAAAGCTGTTGAAACCCTTTACCCCGCTTGGATTTGGTTAATACTTGGTTTATTGGATGCGCACCATTGGATAGTACGTCACCATACTTTAAAACCGGTTCCCACCATTTTTTTCAGCATGACTTTTGATGAAAAAGGGACTTTTTGCTTTTTCATGTTATGGATCAGTTGGGCTTAGATACAAGCTGTTGAAACCCTTTACCCCGCTTGGATTTGGTTAATACTTGGTTTATTGGATGCGCACCATTGGATAGTACGTCACCATACTTTAAAACCGGTTCCCACCATTTTTTTTCAGCTTGATTTTTTGATGAAAAACGGACTTTTTGCTTTTTCATGTTATGGATCAGTTGGGCATAGATAAAAGCTGTTGAAACCCTTTACCCCGCTTGGATTTGGTTAATACTTGGTTTATTGGATGCGCACCATTGGATAGTACGTCACCATACTTTAAAACCGGTTCCCACCATTTTTTTCAGCATGACTTTTGATGAAAAAGGGACTTTTTGCTTTTTCATGTTATGGATCAGTTGGGCTTAGATACAAGCTGTTGAAACCCTTTACCCCGCTTGGATTTGGTTAATACTTGGTTTATTGGATGCGCACCATTGGATAGTACGTCACCATACTTTAAAACCGGTTCCCACCATTTTTTTTCAGCTTGATTTTTTGATGAAAAACGGACTTTTTGCTTTTTCATGTTATGGATCAGTTGGGCATAGATAAAAGCTGTTGAAACCCTTTACCCCGCTTGGATTTGGTTAATACTTGGTTTATTGGATGCGCACCATTGGATAGTACGTCACCATACTTTAAAACCGGTTCCCACCATTTTTTTCAGCATGACTTTTGATGAAAAAGGGACTTTTTGCTTTTTCATGTTATGGATCAGTTGGGCTTAGATACAAGCTGTTGAAACCCTTTACCCCGCTTGGATTTGGTTAATACTTGGTTTATTGGATGCGCACCATTGGATAGTACGTCACCATACTTTAAAACCGGTTCCCACCATTTTTTTTCAGCTTGATTTTTTGATGAAAAACGGACTTTTTGCTTTTTCATGTTATGGATCAGTTGGGCATAGATAAAAGCTGTTGAAACCCTTTACCCCGCTTGGATTTGGTTAATACTTGGTTTATTGGATGCGCACCATTGGATAGTACGTCACCATACTTTAAAACCGGTTCCCACCATTTTTTTCAGCATGACTTTTGATGAAAAAGGGACTTTTTGCTTTTTCATGTTATGGATCAGTTGGGCTTAGATACAAGCTGTTGAAACCCTTTACCCCGCTTGGATTTGGTTAATACTTGGTTTATTGGATGCGCACCATTGGATAGTACGTCACCATACTTTAAAACCGGTTCCCACCATTTTTTTTCAGCTTGATTTTTTGATGAAAAACGGACTTTTTGCTTTTTCATGTTATGGATCAGTTGGGCATAGATAAAAGCTGTTGAAACCCTTTACCCCGCTTGGATTTGGTTAATACTTGGTTTATTGGATGCGCACCATTGGATAGTACGTCACCATACTTTAAAACCGGTTCCCACCATTTTTTTCAGCATGACTTTTGATGAAAAAGGGACTTTTTGCTTTTTCATGTTATGGATCAGTTGGGCTTAGATACAAGCTGTTGAAACCCTTTACCCCGCTTGGATTTGGTTAATACTTGGTTTATTGGATGCGCACCATTGGATAGTACGTCACCATACTTTAAAACCGGTTCCCACCATTTTTTTTCAGCTTGATTTTTTGATGAAAAACGGACTTTTTGCTTTTTCATGTTATGGATCAGTTGGGCATAGATAAAAGCTGTTGAAACCCTTTACCCCGCTTGGATTTGGTTAATACTTGGTTTATTGGATGCGCACCATTGGATAGTACGTCACCATACTTTAAAACCGGTTCCCACCATTTTTTTCAGCATGACTTTTGATGAAAAAGGGACTTTTTGCTTTTTCATGTTATGGATCAGTTGGGCTTAGATACAAGCTGTTGAAACCCTTTACCCCGCTTGGATTTGGTTAATACTTGGTTTATTGGATGCGCACCATTGGATAGTACGTCACCATACTTTAAAACCGGTTCCCACCATTTTTTTTCAGCTTGATTTTTTGATGAAAAACGGACTTTTTGCTTTTTCATGTTATGGATCAGTTGGGCATAGATAAAAGCTGTTGAAACCCTTTACCCCGCTTGGATTTGGTTAATACTTGGTTTATTGGATGCGCACCATTGGATAGTACGTCACCATACTTTAAAACCGGTTCCCACCATTTTTTTCAGCATGACTTTTGATGAAAAAGGGACTTTTTGCTTTTTCATGTTATGGATCAGTTGGGCTTAGATACAAGCTGTTGAAACCCTTTACCCCGCTTGGATTTGGTTAATACTTGGTTTATTGGATGCGCACCATTGGATAGTACGTCACCATACTTTAAAACCGGTTCCCACCATTTTTTTTCAGCTTGATTTTTTGATGAAAAACGGACTTTTTGCTTTTTCATGTTATGGATCAGTTGGGCATAGATAAAAGCTGTTGAAACCCTTTACCCCGCTTGGATTTGGTTAATACTTGGTTTATTGGATGCGCACCATTGGATAGTACGTCACCATACTTTAAAACCGGTTCCCACCATTTTTTTCAGCATGACTTTTGATGAAAAAGGGACTTTTTGCTTTTTCATGTTATGGATCAGTTGGGCTTAGATACAAGCTGTTGAAACCCTTTACCCCGCTTGGATTTGGTTAATACTTGGTTTATTGGATGCGCACCATTGGATAGTACGTCACCATACTTTAAAACCGGTTCCCACCATTTTTTTTCAGCTTGATTTTTTGATGAAAAACGGACTTTTTGCTTTTTCATGTTATGGATCAGTTGGGCATAGATAAAAGCTGTTGAAACCCTTTACCCCGCTTGGATTTGGTTAATACTTGGTTTATTGGATGCGCACCATTGGATAGTACGTCACCATACTTTAAAACCGGTTCCCACCATTTTTTTCAGCATGACTTTTGATGAAAAAGGGACTTTTTGCTTTTTCATGTTATGGATCAGTTGGGCTTAGATACAAGCTGTTGAAACCCTTTACCCCGCTTGGATTTGGTTAATACTTGGTTTATTGGATGCGCACCATTGGATAGTACGTCACCATACTTTAAAACCGGTTCCCACCATTTTTTTTCAGCTTGATTTTTTGATGAAAAACGGACTTTTTGCTTTTTCATGTTATGGATCAGTTGGGCATAGATAAAAGCTGTTGAAACCCTTTACCCCGCTTGGATTTGGTTAATACTTGGTTTATTGGATGCGCACCATTGGATAGTACGTCACCATACTTTAAAACCGGTTCCCACCATTTTTTTCAGCATGACTTTTGATGAAAAAGGGACTTTTTGCTTTTTCATGTTATGGATCAGTTGGGCTTAGATACAAGCTGTTGAAACCCTTTACCCCGCTTGGATTTGGTTAATACTTGGTTTATTGGATGCGCACCATTGGATAGTACGTCACCATACTTTAAAACCGGTTCCCACCATTTTTTTTCAGCTTGATTTTTTGATGAAAAACGGACTTTTTGCTTTTTCATGTTATGGATCAGTTGGGCATAGATAAAAGCTGTTGAAACCCTTTACCCCGCTTGGATTTGGTTAATACTTGGTTTATTGGATGCGCACCATTGGATAGTACGTCACCATACTTTAAAACCGGTTCCCACCATTTTTTTCAGCATGACTTTTGATGAAAAAGGGACTTTTTGCTTTTTCATGTTATGGATCAGTTGGGCTTAGATACAAGCTGTTGAAACCCTTTACCCCGCTTGGATTTGGTTAATACTTGGTTTATTGGATGCGCACCATTGGATAGTACGTCACCATACTTTAAAACCGGTTCCCACCATTTTTTTTCAGCTTGATTTTTTGATGAAAAACGGACTTTTTGCTTTTTCATGTTATGGATCAGTTGGGCATAGATAAAAGCTGTTGAAACCCTTTACCCCGCTTGGATTTGGTTAATACTTGGTTTATTGGATGCGCACCATTGGATAGTACGTCACCATACTTTAAAACCGGTTCCCACCATTTTTTTCAGCATGACTTTTGATGAAAAAGGGACTTTTTGCTTTTTCATGTTATGGATCAGTTGGGCTTAGATACAAGCTGTTGAAACCCTTTACCCCGCTTGGATTTGGTTAATACTTGGTTTATTGGATGCGCACCATTGGATAGTACGTCACCATACTTTAAAACCGGTTCCCACCATTTTTTTTCAGCTTGATTTTTTGATGAAAAACGGACTTTTTGCTTTTTCATGTTATGGATCAGTTGGGCATAGATAAAAGCTGTTGAAACCCTTTACCCCGCTTGGATTTGGTTAATACTTGGTTTATTGGATGCGCACCATTGGATAGTACGTCACCATACTTTAAAACCGGTTCCCACCATTTTTTTCAGCATGACTTTTGATGAAAAAGGGACTTTTTGCTTTTTCATGTTATGGATCAGTTGGGCTTAGATACAAGCTGTTGAAACCCTTTACCCCGCTTGGATTTGGTTAATACTTGGTTTATTGGATGCGCACCATTGGATAGTACGTCACCATACTTTAAAACCGGTTCCCACCATTTTTTTTCAGCTTGATTTTTTGATGAAAAACGGACTTTTTGCTTTTTCATGTTATGGATCAGTTGGGCATAGATAAAAGCTGTTGAAACCCTTTACCCCGCTTGGATTTGGTTAATACTTGGTTTATTGGATGCGCACCATTGGATAGTACGTCACCATACTTTAAAACCGGTTCCCACCATTTTTTTCAGCATGACTTTTGATGAAAAAGGGACTTTTTGCTTTTTCATGTTATGGATCAGTTGGGCTTAGATACAAGCTGTTGAAACCCTTTACCCCGCTTGGATTTGGTTAATACTTGGTATTGGATGCGCACCATTGGATAGTACGTTACCATACTTTAAAACCGGTTCCCACCATTTTTTTTCAGCTTGATTTTTTGATGAAAAACGGACTTTTTGCTTTTTCATGTTATGGATCAGTTGGGCATAGATAAAAGCTGTTGAAACCCTTTACCCCGCTTGGATTTGGTTAATACTTGGTTTATTGGATGCGCACCATTGGATAGTACGTCACCATACTTTAAAACCGGTTCCCACCATTTTTTTCAGCATGACTTTTGATGAAAAAGGGACTTTTTGCTTTTTCATGTTATGGATCAGTTGGGCTTAGATACAAGCTGTTGAAACCCTTTACCCCGCTTGGATTTGGTTAATACTTGGTTTATTGGATGCGCACCATTGGATAGTACGTCACCATACTTTAAAACCGGTTCCCACCATTTTTTTTCAGCTTGATTTTTTGATGAAAAACGGACTTTTTGCTTTTTCATGTTATGGATCAGTTGGGCATAGATAAAAGCTGTTGAAACCCTTTACCCCGCTTGGATTTGGTTAATACTTGGTTTATTGGATGCGCACCATTGGATAGTACGTCACCATACTTTAAAACCGGTTCCCACCATTTTTTTCAGCATGACTTTTGATGAAAAAGGGACTTTTTGCTTTTTCATGTTATGGATCAGTTGGGCTTAGATACAAGCTGTTGAAACCCTTTACCCCGCTTGGATTTGGTTAATACTTGGTTTATTGGATGCGCACCATTGGATAGTACGTCACCATACTTTAAAACCGGTTCCCACCATTTTTTTTCAGCTTGATTTTTTGATGAAAAACGGACTTTTTGCTTTTTCATGTTATGGATCAGTTGGGCATAGATAAAAGCTGTTGAAACCCTTTACCCCGCTTGGATTTGGTTAATACTTGGTTTATTGGATGCGCACCATTGGATAGTACGTCACCATACTTTAAAACCGGTTCCCACCATTTTTTTCAGCATGACTTTTGATGAAAAAGGGACTTTTTGCTTTTTCATGTTATGGATCAGTTGGGCATAGATAAAAGCTGTTGAAACCCTTTACCCCGCTTGGATTTGGTTAATACTTGGTTTATTGGATGCGCACCATTGGATAGTACGTCACCATACTTTAAAACCGGTTCCCACCATTTTTTTCAGCATGACTTTTGATGAAAAACGGACTTTTTGCTTTTTCATGTTATGGATCAGTTGGGCTTAGATACAAGCTGTTGAAACCCTTTACCCCGCTTGGATTTGGTTAATACTTGGTTTATTGGATGCGCACCATTGGATAGTACGTCACCATACTTTAAAACCGGTTCCCACCATTTTTTTTCAGCTTGATTTTTTGATGAAAAACGGACTTTTTGCTTTTTCATGTTATGGATCAGTTGGGCATAGATAAAAGCTGTTGAAACCCTTTACCCCGCTTGGATTTGGTTAATACTTGGTTTATTGGATGCGCACCATTGGATAGTACGTCACCATACTTTAAAACCGGTTCCCACCATTTTTTTCAGCATGACTTTTGATGAAAAACGGACTTTTTGCTTTTTCATGTTATGGATCAGTTGGGCTTAGATACAAGCTGTTGAAACCCTTTACCCCGCTTGGATTTGGTTAATACTTGGTTTATTGGATGCGCACCATTGGATAGTACGTCACCATACTTTAAAACCGGTTCCCACCATTTTTTTTCAGCTTGATTTTTTGATGAAAAACGGACTTTTTGCTTTTTCATGTTATGGATCAGTTGGGCATAGATAAAAGCTGTTGAAACCCTTTACCCCGCTTGGATTTGGTTAATACTTGGTTTATTGGATGCGCACCATTGGATAGTACGTCACCATACTTTAAAACCGGTTCCCACCATTTTTTTCAGCATGACTTTTGATGAAAAAGGGACTTTTTGCTTTTTCATGTTATGGATCAGTTGGGCTTAGATACAAGCTGTTGAAACCCTTTACCCCGCTTGGATTTGGTTAATACTTGGTTTATTGGATGCGCACCATTGGATAGTACGTCACCATACTTTAAAACCGGTTCCCACCATTTTTTTTCAGCTTGATTTTTTGATGAAAAACGGACTTTTTGCTTTTTCATGTTATGGATCAGTTGGGCATAGATAAAAGCTGTTGAAACCCTTTACCCCGCTTGGATTTGGTTAATACTTGGTTTATTGGATGCGCACCATTGGATAGTACGTCACCATACTTTAAAACCGGTTCCCACCATTTTTTTCAGCATGACTTTTGATGAAAAAGGGACTTTTTGCTTTTTCATGTTATGGATCAGTTGGGCTTAGATACAAGCTGTTGAAACCCTTTACCCCGCTTGGATTTGGTTAATACTTGGTTTATTGGATGCGCACCATTGGATAGTACGTCACCATACTTTAAAACCGGTTCCCACCATTTTTTTTCAGCTTGATTTTTTGATGAAAAACGGACTTTTTGCTTTTTCATGTTATGGATCAGTTGGGCATAGATAAAAGCTGTTGAAACCCTTTACCCCGCTTGGATTTGGTTAATACTTGGTTTATTGGATGCGCACCATTGGATAGTACGTCACCATACTTTAAAACCGGTTCCCACCATTTTTTTTCAGCTTGATTTTTTGATGAAAAACGGACTTTTTGCTTTTTCATGTTATGGATCAGTTGGGCGTAGATAAAAGCTGTTGAAACCCTTTACCCCGCTTGGATTTGGTTAATACTTGGTTTATTGGATGCGCACCATTGGATAGTACGTCACCATACTTTAAAACCGGTTCCCACCATTTTTTTCAGCATGACTTTTGATGAAAAAGGGACTTTTTGCTTTTTCATGTTATGGATCAGTTGGGCTTAGATACAAGCTGTTGAAACCCTTTACCCCGCTTGGATTTGGTTAATACTTGGTTTATTGGATGCGCACCATTGGATAGTACGTCACCATACTTTAAAACCGGTTCCCACCATTTTTTTTCAGCTTGATTTTTTGATGAAAAACGGACTTTTTGCTTTTTCATGTTATGGATCAGTTGGGCATAGATAAAAGCTGTTGAAACCCTTTACCCCGCTTGGATTTGGTTAATACTTGGTTTATTGGATGCGCACCATTGGATAGTACGTCACCATACTTTAAAACCGGTTCCCACCATTTTTTTCAGCATGACTTTTGATGAAAAAGGGACTTTTTGCTTTTTCATGTTATGGATCAGTTGGGCTTAGATACAAGCTGTTGAAACCCTTTACCCCGCTTGGATTTGGTTAATACTTGGTTTATTGGATGCGCACCATTGGATAGTACGTCACCATACTTTAAAACCGGTTCCCACCATTTTTTTTCAGCTTGATTTTTTGATGAAAAACGGACTTTTTGCTTTTTCATGTTATGGATCAGTTGGGCATAGATAAAAGCTGTTGAAACCCTTTACCCCGCTTGGATTTGGTTAATACTTGGTTTATTGGATGCGCACCATTGGATAGTACGTCACCATACTTTAAAACCGGTTCCCACCATTTTTTTCAGCATGACTTTTGATGAAAAAGGGACTTTTTGCTTTTTCATGTTATGGATCAGTTGGGCTTAGATACAAGCTGTTGAAACCCTTTACCCCGCTTGGATTTGGTTAATACTTGGTTTATTGGATGCGCACCATTGGATAGTACGTCACCATACTTTAAAACCGGTTCCCACCATTTTTTTTCAGCTTGATTTTTTGATGAAAAACGGACTTTTTGCTTTTTCATGTTATGGATCAGTTGGGCATAGATAAAAGCTGTTGAAACCCTTTACCCCGCTTGGATTTGGTTAATACTTGGTTTATTGGATGCGCACCATTGGATAGTACGTCACCATACTTTAAAACCGGTTCCCACCATTTTTTTCAGCATGACTTTTGATGAAAAAGGGACTTTTTGCTTTTTCATGTTATGGATCAGTTGGGCTTAGATACAAGCTGTTGAAACCCTTTACCCCGCTTGGATTTGGTTAATACTTGGTTTATTGGATGCGCACCATTGGATAGTACGTCACCATACTTTAAAACCGGTTCCCACCATTTTTTTTCAGCTTGATTTTTTGATGAAAAACGGACTTTTTGCTTTTTCATGTTATGGATCAGTTGGGCATAGATAAAAGCTGTTGAAACCCTTTACCCCGCTTGGATTTGGTTAATACTTGGTTTATTGGATGCGCACCATTGGATAGTACGTCACCATACTTTAAAACCGGTTCCCACCATTTTTTTCAGCATGACTTTTGATGAAAAAGGGACTTTTTGCTTTTTCATGTTATGGATCAGTTGGGCTTAGATACAAGCTGTTGAAACCCTTTACCCCGCTTGGATTTGGTTAATACTTGGTTTATTGGATGCGCACCATTGGATAGTACGTCACCATACTTTAAAACCGGTTCCCACCATTTTTTTTCAGCTTGATTTTTTGATGAAAAACGGACTTTTTGCTTTTTCATGTTATGGATCAGTTGGGCATAGATAAAAGCTGTTGAAACCCTTTACCCCGCTTGGATTTGGTTAATACTTGGTTTATTGGATGCGCACCATTGGATAGTACGTCACCATACTTTAAAACCGGTTCCCACCATTTTTTTCAGCATGACTTTTGATGAAAAAGGGACTTTTTGCTTTTTCATGTTATGGATCAGTTGGGCTTAGATACAAGCTGTTGAAACCCTTTACCCCGCTTGGATTTGGTTAATACTTGGTTTATTGGATGCGCACCATTGGATAGTACGTCACCATACTTTAAAACCGGTTCCCACCATTTTTTTTCAGCTTGATTTTTTGATGAAAAACGGACTTTTTGCTTTTTCATGTTATGGATCAGTTGGGCATAGATAAAAGCTGTTGAAACCCTTTACCCCGCTTGGATTTGGTTAATACTTGGTTTATTGGATGCGCACCATTGGATAGTACGTCACCATACTTTAAAACCGGTTCCCACCATTTTTTTCAGCATGACTTTTGATGAAAAAGGGACTTTTTGCTTTTTCATGTTATGGATCAGTTGGGCTTAGATACAAGCTGTTGAAACCCTTTACCCCGCTTGGATTTGGTTAATACTTGGTTTATTGGATGCGCACCATTGGATAGTACGTCACCATACTTTAAAACCGGTTCCCACCATTTTTTTTCAGCTTGATTTTTTGATGAAAAACGGACTTTTTGCTTTTTCATGTTATGGATCAGTTGGGCATAGATAAAAGCTGTTGAAACCCTTTACCCCGCTTGGATTTGGTTAATACTTGGTTTATTGGATGCGCACCATTGGATAGTACGTCACCATACTTTAAAACCGGTTCCCACCATTTTTTTCAGCATGACTTTTGATGAAAAAGGGACTTTTTGCTTTTTCATGTTATGGATCAGTTGGGCTTAGATACAAGCTGTTGAAACCCTTTACCCCGCTTGGATTTGGTTAATACTTGGTTTATTGGATGCGCACCATTGGATAGTACGTCACCATACTTTAAAACCGGTTCCCACCATTTTTTTTCAGCTTGATTTTTTGATGAAAAACGGACTTTTTGCTTTTTCATGTTATGGATCAGTTGGGCATAGATAAAAGCTGTTGAAACCCTTTACCCCGCTTGGATTTGGTTAATACTTGGTTTATTGGATGCGCACCATTGGATAGTACGTCACCATACTTTAAAACCGGTTCCCACCATTTTTTTCAGCATGACTTTTGATGAAAAAGGGACTTTTTGCTTTTTCATGTTATGGATCAGTTGGGCTTAGATACAAGCTGTTGAAACCCTTTACCCCGCTTGGATTTGGTTAATACTTGGTTTATTGGATGCGCACCATTGGATAGTACGTCACCATACTTTAAAACCGGTTCCCACCATTTTTTTTCAGCTTGATTTTTTGATGAAAAACGGACTTTTTGCTTTTTCATGTTATGGATCAGTTGGGCATAGATAAAAGCTGTTGAAACCCTTTACCCCGCTTGGATTTGGTTAATACTTGGTTTATTGGATGCGCACCATTGGATAGTACGTCACCATACTTTAAAACCGGTTCCCACCATTTTTTTCAGCATGACTTTTGATGAAAAAGGGACTTTTTGCTTTTTCATGTTATGGATCAGTTGGGCTTAGATACAAGCTGTTGAAACCCTTTACCCCGCTTGGATTTGGTTAATACTTGGTTTATTGGATGCGCACCATTGGATAGTACGTCACCATACTTTAAAACCGGTTCCCACCATTTTTTTTCAGCTTGATTTTTTGATGAAAAACGGACTTTTTGCTTTTTCATGTTATGGATCAGTTGGGCATAGATAAAAGCTGTTGAAACCCTTTACCCCGCTTGGATTTGGTTAATACTTGGTTTATTGGATGCGCACCATTGGATAGTACGTCACCATACTTTAAAACCGGTTCCCACCATTTTTTTCAGCATGACTTTTGATGAAAAAGGGACTTTTTGCTTTTTCATGTTATGGATCAGTTGGGCTTAGATACAAGCTGTTGAAACCCTTTACCCCGCTTGGATTTGGTTAATACTTGGTTTATTGGATGCGCACCATTGGATAGTACGTCACCATACTTTAAAACCGGTTCCCACCATTTTTTTTCAGCTTGATTTTTTGATGAAAAACGGACTTTTTGCTTTTTCATGTTATGGATCAGTTGGGCATAGATAAAAGCTGTTGAAACCCTTTACCCCGCTTGGATTTGGTTAATACTTGGTTTATTGGATGCGCACCATTGGATAGTACGTCACCATACTTTAAAACCGGTTCCCACCATTTTTTTCAGCATGACTTTTGATGAAAAAGGGACTTTTTGCTTTTTCATGTTATGGATCAGTTGGGCTTAGATACAAGCTGTTGAAACCCTTTACCCCGCTTGGATTTGGTTAATACTTGGTTTATTGGATGCGCACCATTGGATAGTACGTCACCATACTTTAAAACCGGTTCCCACCATTTTTTTTCAGCTTGATTTTTTGATGAAAAACGGACTTTTTGCTTTTTCATGTTATGGATCAGTTGGGCATAGATAAAAGCTGTTGAAACCCTTTACCCCGCTTGGATTTGGTTAATACTTGGTTTATTGGATGCGCACCATTGGATAGTACGTCACCATACTTTAAAACCGGTTCCCACCATTTTTTTCAGCATGACTTTTGATGAAAAAGGGACTTTTTGCTTTTTCATGTTATGGATCAGTTGGGCTTAGATACAAGCTGTTGAAACCCTTTACCCCGCTTGGATTTGGTTAATACTTGGTTTATTGGATGCGCACCATTGGATAGTACGTCACCATACTTTAAAACCGGTTCCCACCATTTTTTTTCAGCTTGATTTTTTGATGAAAAACGGACTTTTTGCTTTTTCATGTTATGGATCAGTTGGGCATAGATAAAAGCTGTTGAAACCCTTTACCCCGCTTGGATTTGGTTAATACTTGGTTTATTGGATGCGCACCATTGGATAGTACGTCACCATACTTTAAAACCGGTTCCCACCATTTTTTTCAGCATGACTTTTGATGAAAAAGGGACTTTTTGCTTTTTCATGTTATGGATCAGTTGGGCTTAGATACAAGCTGTTGAAACCCTTTACCCCGCTTGGATTTGGTTAATACTTGGTTTATTGGATGCGCACCATTGGATAGTACGTCACCATACTTTAAAACCGGTTCCCACCATTTTTTTTCAGCTTGATTTTTTGATGAAAAACGGACTTTTTGCTTTTTCATGTTATGGATCAGTTGGGCATAGATAAAAGCTGTTGAAACCCTTTACCCCGCTTGGATTTGGTTAATACTTGGTTTATTGGATGCGCACCATTGGATAGTACGTCACCATACTTTAAAACCGGTTCCCACCATTTTTTTCAGCATGACTTTTGATGAAAAAGGGACTTTTTGCTTTTTCATGTTATGGATCAGTTGGGCTTAGATACAAGCTGTTGAAACCCTTTACCCCGCTTGGATTTGGTTAATACTTGGTTTATTGGATGCGCACCATTGGATAGTACGTCACCATACTTTAAAACCGGTTCCCACCATTTTTTTTCAGCTTGATTTTTTGATGAAAAACGGACTTTTTGCTTTTTCATGTTATGGATCAGTTGGGCATAGATAAAAGCTGTTGAAACCCTTTACCCCGCTTGGATTTGGTTAATACTTGGTTTATTGGATGCGCACCATTGGATAGTACGTCACCATACTTTAAAACCGGTTCCCACCATTTTTTTCAGCATGACTTTTGATGAAAAAGGGACTTTTTGCTTTTTCATGTTATGGATCAGTTGGGCTTAGATACAAGCTGTTGAAACCCTTTACCCCGCTTGGATTTGGTTAATACTTGGTTTATTGGATGCGCACCATTGGATAGTACGTCACCATACTTTAAAACCGGTTCCCACCATTTTTTTTCAGCTTGATTTTTTGATGAAAAACGGACTTTTTGCTTTTTCATGTTATGGATCAGTTGGGCATAGATAAAAGCTGTTGAAACCCTTTACCCCGCTTGGATTTGGTTAATACTTGGTTTATTGGATGCGCACCATTGGATAGTACGTCACCATACTTTAAAACCGGTTCCCACCATTTTTTTCAGCATGACTTTTGATGAAAAAGGGACTTTTTGCTTTTTCATGTTATGGATCAGTTGGGCTTAGATACAAGCTGTTGAAACCCTTTACCCCGCTTGGATTTGGTTAATACTTGGTTTATTGGATGCGCACCATTGGATAGTACGTCACCATACTTTAAAACCGGTTCCCACCATTTTTTTTCAGCTTGATTTTTTGATGAAAAACGGACTTTTTGCTTTTTCATGTTATGGATCAGTTGGGCATAGATAAAAGCTGTTGAAACCCTTTACCCCGCTTGGATTTGGTTAATACTTGGTTTATTGGATGCGCACCATTGGATAGTACGTCACCATACTTTAAAACCGGTTCCCACCATTTTTTTCAGCATGACTTTTGATGAAAAAGGGACTTTTTGCTTTTTCATGTTATGGATCAGTTGGGCTTAGATACAAGCTGTTGAAACCCTTTACCCCGCTTGGATTTGGTTAATACTTGGTTTATTGGATGCGCACCATTGGATAGTACGTCACCATACTTTAAAACCGGTTCCCACCATTTTTTTTCAGCTTGATTTTTTGATGAAAAACGGACTTTTTGCTTTTTCATGTTATGGATCAGTTGGGCATAGATAAAAGCTGTTGAAACCCTTTACCCCGCTTGGATTTGGTTAATACTTGGTTTATTGGATGCGCACCATTGGATAGTACGTCACCATACTTTAAAACCGGTTCCCACCATTTTTTTCAGCATGACTTTTGATGAAAAAGGGACTTTTTGCTTTTTCATGTTATGGATCAGTTGGGCTTAGATACAAGCTGTTGAAACCCTTTACCCCGCTTGGATTTGGTTAATACTTGGTTTATTGGATGCGCACCATTGGATAGTACGTCACCATACTTTAAAACCGGTTCCCACCATTTTTTTTCAGCTTGATTTTTTGATGAAAAACGGACTTTTTGCTTTTTCATGTTATGGATCAGTTGGGCATAGATAAAAGCTGTTGAAACCCTTTACCCCGCTTGGATTTGGTTAATACTTGGTTTATTGGATGCGCACCATTGGATAGTACGTCACCATACTTTAAAACCGGTTCCCACCATTTTTTTCAGCATGACTTTTGATGAAAAAGGGACTTTTTGCTTTTTCATGTTATGGATCAGTTGGGCTTAGATACAAGCTGTTGAAACCCTTTACCCCGCTTGGATTTGGTTAATACTTGGTTTATTGGATGCGCACCATTGGATAGTACGTCACCATACTTTAAAACCGGTTCCCACCATTTTTTTTCAGCTTGATTTTTTGATGAAAAACGGACTTTTTGCTTTTTCATGTTATGGATCAGTTGGGCATAGATAAAAGCTGTTGAAACCCTTTACCCCGCTTGGATTTGGTTAATACTTGGTTTATTGGATGCGCACCATTGGATAGTACGTCACCATACTTTAAAACCGGTTCCCACCATTTTTTTCAGCATGACTTTTGATGAAAAAGGGACTTTTTGCTTTTTCATGTTATGGATCAGTTGGGCTTAGATACAAGCTGTTGAAACCCTTTACCCCGCTTGGATTTGGTTAATACTTGGTTTATTGGATGCGCACCATTGGATAGTACGTCACCATACTTTAAAACCGGTTCCCACCATTTTTTTTCAGCTTGATTTTTTGATGAAAAACGGACTTTTTGCTTTTTCATGTTATGGATCAGTTGGGCATAGATAAAAGCTGTTGAAACCCTTTACCCCGCTTGGATTTGGTTAATACTTGGTTTATTGGATGCGCACCATTGGATAGTACGTCACCATACTTTAAAACCGGTTCCCACCATTTTTTTCAGCATGACTTTTGATGAAAAAGGGACTTTTTGCTTTTTCATGTTATGGATCAGTTGGGCTTAGATACAAGCTGTTGAAACCCTTTACCCCGCTTGGATTTGGTTAATACTTGGTTTATTGGATGCGCACCATTGGATAGTACGTCACCATACTTTAAAACCGGTTCCCACCATTTTTTTTCAGCTTGATTTTTTGATGAAAAACGGACTTTTTGCTTTTTCATGTTATGGATCAGTTGGGCATAGATAAAAGCTGTTGAAACCCTTTACCCCGCTTGGATTTGGTTAATACTTGGTTTATTGGATGCGCACCATTGGATAGTACGTCACCATACTTTAAAACCGGTTCCCACCATTTTTTTCAGCATGACTTTTGATGAAAAAGGGACTTTTTGCTTTTTCATGTTATGGATCAGTTGGGCTTAGATACAAGCTGTTGAAACCCTTTACCCCGCTTGGATTTGGTTAATACTTGGTTTATTGGATGCGCACCATTGGATAGTACGTCACCATACTTTAAAACCGGTTCCCACCATTTTTTTTCAGCTTGATTTTTTGATGAAAAACGGACTTTTTGCTTTTTCATGTTATGGATCAGTTGGGCATAGATAAAAGCTGTTGAAACCCTTTACCCCGCTTGGATTTGGTTAATACTTGGTTTATTGGATGCGCACCATTGGATAGTACGTCACCATACTTTAAAACCGGTTCCCACCATTTTTTTCAGCATGACTTTTGATGAAAAAGGGACTTTTTGCTTTTTCATGTTATGGATCAGTTGGGCTTAGATACAAGCTGTTGAAACCCTTTACCCCGCTTGGATTTGGTTAATACTTGGTTTATTGGATGCGCACCATTGGATAGTACGTCACCATACTTTAAAACCGGTTCCCACCATTTTTTTTCAGCTTGATTTTTTGATGAAAAACGGACTTTTTGCTTTTTCATGTTATGGATCAGTTGGGCATAGATAAAAGCTGTTGAAACCCTTTACCCCGCTTGGATTTGGTTAATACTTGGTTTATTGGATGCGCACCATTAGATAGTACGTCACCATACTTTAAAACCGGTTCCCACCATTTTTTTCAGCATGACTTTTGATGAAAAAGGGACTTTTTGCTTTTTCATGTTATGGATCAGTTGGGCTTAGATACAAGCTGTTGAAACCCTTTACCCCGCTTGGATTTGGTTAATACTTGGTTTATTGGATGCGCACCATTGGATAGTACGTCACCATACTTTAAAACCGGTTCCCACCATTTTTTTTCAGCTTGATTTTTTGATGAAAAACGGACTTTTTGCTTTTTCATGTTATGGATCAGTTGGGCATAGATAAAAGCTGTTGAAACCCTTTACCCCGCTTGGATTTGGTTAATACTTGGTTTATTGGATGCGCACCATTGGATAGTACGTCACCATACTTTAAAACCGGTTCCCACCATTTTTTTCAGCATGACTTTTGATGAAAAAGGGACTTTTTGCTTTTTCATGTTATGGATCAGTTGGGCTTAGATACAAGCTGTTGAAACCCTTTACCCCGCTTGGATTTGGTTAATACTTGGTTTATTGGATGCGCACCATTGGATAGTACGTCACCATACTTTAAAACCGGTTCCCACCATTTTTTTTCAGCTTGATTTTTTGATGAAAAACGGACTTTTTGCTTTTTCATGTTATGGATCAGTTGGGCATAGATAAAAGCTGTTGAAACCCTTTACCCCGCTTGGATTTGGTTAATACTTGGTTTATTGGATGCGCACCATTGGATAGTACGTCACCATACTTTAAAACCGGTTCCCACCATTTTTTTCAGCATGACTTTTGATGAAAAAGGGACTTTTTGCTTTTTCATGTTATGGATCAGTTGGGCTTAGATACAAGCTGTTGAAACCCTTTACCCCGCTTGGATTTGGTTAATACTTGGTTTATTGGATGCGCACCATTGGATAGTACGTCACCATACTTTAAAACCGGTTCCCACCATTTTTTTTCAGCTTGATTTTTTGATGAAAAACGGACTTTTTGCTTTTTCATGTTATGGATCAGTTGGGCATAGATAAAAGCTGTTGAAACCCTTTACCCCGCTTGGATTTGGTTAATACTTGGTTTATTGGATGCGCACCATTGGATAGTACGTCACCATACTTTAAAACCGGTTCCCACCATTTTTTTCAGCATGACTTTTGATGAAAAAGGGACTTTTTGCTTTTTCATGTTATGGATCAGTTGGGCTTAGATACAAGCTGTTGAAACCCTTTACCCCGCTTGGATTTGGTTAATACTTGGTTTATTGGATGCGCACCATTGGATAGTACGTCACCATACTTTAAAACCGGTTCCCACCATTTTTTTTCAGCTTGATTTTTTGATGAAAAACGGACTTTTTGCTTTTTCATGTTATGGATCAGTTGGGCATAGATAAAAGCTGTTGAAACCCTTTACCCCGCTTGGATTTGGTTAATACTTGGTTTATTGGATGCGCACCATTGGATAGTACGTCACCATACTTTAAAACCGGTTCCCACCATTTTTTTTCAGCTTGATTTTTTGATGAAAAACGGACTTTTTGCTTTTTCATGTTATGGATCAGTTGGGCATAGATAAAAGCTGTTGAAACCCTTTACCCGCTTGGATTTGGTTAATACTTGGTTTATTGGATGCGCACCATTGGATAGTACGTCACCATACTTTAAAACCGGTTCCCACCATTTTTTTCAGCATGACTTTTGATGAAAAAGGGACTTTTTGCTTTTTCATGTTATGGATCAGTTGGGCTTAGATACAAGCTGTTGAAACCCTTTACCCCGCTTGGATTTGGTTAATACTTGGTTTATTGGATGCGCACCATTGGATAGTACGTCACCATACTTTAAAACCGGTTCCCACCATTTTTTTTCAGCTTGATTTTTTGATGAAAAACGGACTTTTTGCTTTTTCATGTTATGGATCAGTTGGGCATAGATAAAAGCTGTTGAAACCCTTTACCCCGCTTGGATTTGGTTAATACTTGGTTTATTGGATGCGCACCATTGGATAGTACGTCACCATACTTTAAAACCGGTTCCCACCATTTTTTTCAGCATGACTTTTGATGAAAAAGGGACTTTTTGCTTTTTCATGTTATGGATCAGTTGGGCTTAGATACAAGCTGTTGAAACCCTTTACCCCGCTTGGATTTGGTTAATACTTGGTTTATTGGATGCGCACCATTGGATAGTACGTCACCATACTTTAAAACCGGTTCCCACCATTTTTTTTCAGCTTGATTTTTTGATGAAAAACGGACTTTTTGCTTTTTCATGTTATGGATCAGTTGGGCATAGATAAAAGCTGTTGAAACCCTTTACCCCGCTTGGATTTGGTTAATACTTGGTTTATTGGATGCGCACCATTGGATAGTACGTCACCATACTTTAAAACCGGTTCCCACCATTTTTTTCAGCATGACTTTTGATGAAAAAGGGACTTTTTGCTTTTTCATGTTATGGATCAGTTGGGCTTAGATACAAGCTGTTGAAACCCTTTACCCCGCTTGGATTTGGTTAATACTTGGTTTATTGGATGCGCACCATTGGATAGTACGTCACCATACTTTAAAACCGGTTCCCACCATTTTTTTTCAGCTTGATTTTTTGATGAAAAACGGACTTTTTGCTTTTTCATGTTATGGATCAGTTGGGCATAGATAAAAGCTGTTGAAACCCTTTACCCCGCTTGGATTTGGTTAATACTTGGTTTATTGGATGCGCACCATTGGATAGTACGTCACCATACTTTAAAACCGGTTCCCACCATTTTTTTCAGCATGACTTTTGATGAAAAAGGGACTTTTTGCTTTTTCATGTTATGGATCAGTTGGGCTTAGATACAAGCTGTTGAAACCCTTTACCCCGCTTGGATTTGGTTAATACTTGGTTTATTGGATGCGCACCATTGGATAGTACGTCACCATACTTTAAAACCGGTTCCCACCATTTTTTTTCAGCTTGATTTTTTGATGAAAAACGGACTTTTTGCTTTTTCATGTTATGGATCAGTTGGGCATAGATAAAAGCTGTTGAAACCCTTTACCCCGCTTGGATTTGGTTAATACTTGGTTTATTGGATGCGCACCATTGGATAGTACGTCACCATACTTTAAAACCGGTTCCCACCATTTTTTTCAGCATGACTTTTGATGAAAAAGGGACTTTTTGCTTTTTCATGTTATGGATCAGTTGGGCTTAGATACAAGCTGTTGAAACCCTTTACCCCGCTTGGATTTGGTTAATACTTGGTTTATTGGATGCGCACCATTGGATAGTACGTCACCATACTTTAAAACCGGTTCCCACCATTTTTTTTCAGCTTGATTTTTTGATGAAAAACGGACTTTTTGCTTTTTCATGTTATGGATCAGTTGGGCATAGATAAAAGCTGTTGAAACCCTTTACCCCGCTTGGATTTGGTTAATACTTGGTTTATTGGATGCGCACCATTGGATAGTACGTCACCATACTTTAAAACCGGTTCCCACCATTTTTTTCAGCATGACTTTTGATGAAAAAGGGACTTTTTGCTTTTTCATGTTATGGATCAGTTGGGCTTAGATACAAGCTGTTGAAACCCTTTACCCCGCTTGGATTTGGTTAATACTTGGTTTATTGGATGCGCACCATTGGATAGTACGTCACCATACTTTAAAACCGGTTCCCACCATTTTTTTTCAGCTTGATTTTTTGATGAAAAACGGACTTTTTGCTTTTTCATGTTATGGATCAGTTGGGCATAGATAAAAGCTGTTGAAACCCTTTACCCCGCTTGGATTTGGTTAATACTTGGTTTATTGGATGCGCACCATTGGATAGTACGTCACCATACTTTAAAACCGGTTCCCACCATTTTTTTCAGCATGACTTTTGATGAAAAAGGGACTTTTTGCTTTTTCATGTTATGGATCAGTTGGGCTTAGATACAAGCTGTTGAAACCCTTTACCCCGCTTGGATTTGGTTAATACTTGGTTTATTGGATGCGCACCATTGGATAGTACGTCACCATACTTTAAAACCGGTTCCCACCATTTTTTTTCAGCTTGATTTTTTGATGAAAAACGGACTTTTTGCTTTTTCATGTTATGGATCAGTTGGGCATAGATAAAAGCTGTTGAAACCCTTTACCCCGCTTGGATTTGGTTAATACTTGGTTTATTGGATGCGCACCATTGGATAGTACGTCACCATACTTTAAAACCGGTTCCCACCATTTTTTTCAGCATGACTTTTGATGAAAAAGGGACTTTTTGCTTTTTCATGTTATGGATCAGTTGGGCTTAGATACAAGCTGTTGAAACCCTTTACCCCGCTTGGATTTGGTTAATACTTGGTTTATTGGATGCGCACCATTGGATAGTACGTCACCATACTTTAAAACCGGTTCCCACCATTTTTTTTCAGCTTGATTTTTTGATGAAAAACGGACTTTTTGCTTTTTCATGTTATGGATCAGTTGGGCATAGATAAAAGCTGTTGAAACCCTTTACCCCGCTTGGATTTGGTTAATACTTGGTTTATTGGATGCGCACCATTGGATAGTACGTCACCATACTTTAAAACCGGTTCCCACCATTTTTTTCAGCATGACTTTTGATGAAAAAGGGACTTTTTGCTTTTTCATGTTATGGATCAGTTGGGCTTAGATACAAGCTGTTGAAACCCTTTACCCCGCTTGGATTTGGTTAATACTTGGTTTATTGGATGCGCACCATTGGATAGTACGTCACCATACTTTAAAACCGGTTCCCACCATTTTTTTTCAGCTTGATTTTTTGATGAAAAACGGACTTTTTGCTTTTTCATGTTATGGATCAGTTGGGCATAGATAAAAGCTGTTGAAACCCTTTACCCCGCTTGGATTTGGTTAATACTTGGTTTATTGGATGCGCACCATTGGATAGTACGTCACCATACTTTAAAACCGGTTCCCACCATTTTTTTCAGCATGACTTTTGATGAAAAAGGGACTTTTTGCTTTTTCATGTTATGGATCAGTTGGGCTTAGATACAAGCTGTTGAAACCCTTTACCCCGCTTGGATTTGGTTAATACTTGGTTTATTGGATGCGCACCATTGGATAGTACGTCACCATACTTTAAAACCGGTTCCCACCATTTTTTTTCAGCTTGATTTTTTGATGAAAAACGGACTTTTTGCTTTTTCATGTTATGGATCAGTTGGGCATAGATAAAAGCTGTTGAAACCCTTTACCCCGCTTGGATTTGGTTAATACTTGGTTTATTGGATGCGCACCATTGGATAGTACGTCACCATACTTTAAAACCGGTTCCCACCATTTTTTTCAGCATGACTTTTGATGAAAAAGGGACTTTTTGCTTTTTCATGTTATGGATCAGTTGGGCTTAGATACAAGCTGTTGAAACCCTTTACCCCGCTTGGATTTGGTTAATACTTGGTTTATTGGATGCGCACCATTGGATAGTACGTCACCATACTTTAAAACCGGTTCCCACCATTTTTTTTCAGCTTGATTTTTTGATGAAAAACGGACTTTTTGCTTTTTCATGTTATGGATCAGTTGGGCATAGATAAAAGCTGTTGAAACCCTTTACCCCGCTTGGATTTGGTTAATACTTGGTTTATTGGATGCGCACCATTGGATAGTACGTCACCATACTTTAAAACCGGTTCCCACCATTTTTTTCAGCATGACTTTTGATGAAAAAGAGACTTTTTGCTTTTTCATGTTATGGATCAGTTGGGCTTAGATACAAGCTGTTGAAACCCTTTACCCCGCTTGGATTTGGTTAATACTTGGTTTATTGGATGCGCACCATTGGATAGTACGTCACCATACTTTAAAACCGGTTCCCACCATTTTTTTTCAGCTTGATTTTTTGATGAAAAACGGACTTTTTGCTTTTTCATGTTATGGATCAGTTGGGCATAGATAAAAGCTGTTGAAACCCTTTACCCCGCTTGGATTTGGTTAATACTTGGTTTATTGGATGCGCACCATTGGATAGTACGTCACCATACTTTAAAACCGGTTCCCACCATTTTTTTCAGCATGACTTTTGATGAAAAAGGGACTTTTTGCTTTTTCATGTTATGGATCAGTTGGGCTTAGATACAAGCTGTTGAAACCCTTTACCCCGCTTGGATTTGGTTAATACTTGGTTTATTGGATGCGCACCATTGGATAGTACGTCACCATACTTTAAAACCGGTTCCCACCATTTTTTTTCAGCTTGATTTTTTGATGAAAAACGGACTTTTTGCTTTTTCATGTTATGGATCAGTTGGGCATAGATAAAAGCTGTTGAAACCCTTTACCCCGCTTGGATTTGGTTAATACTTGGTTTATTGGATGCGCACCATTGGATAGTACGTCACCATACTTTAAAACCGGTTCCCACCATTTTTGTCAGCATGACTTTTGATGAAAAAGGGACTTTTTGCTTTTTCATGTTATGGATCAGTTGGGCTTAGATACAAGCTGTTGAAACCCTTTACCCCGCTTGGATTTGGTTAATACTTGGTTTATTGGATGCGCACCATTGGATAGTACGTCACCATACTTTAAAACCGGTTCCCACCATTTTTTTTCAGCTTGATTTTTTGATGAAAAACGGACTTTTTGCTTTTTCATGTTATGGATCAGTTGGGCATAGATAAAAGCTGTTGAAACCCTTTACCCCGCTTGGATTTGGTTAATACTTGGTTTATTGGATGCGCACCATTGGATAGTACGTCACCATACTTTAAAACCGGTTCCCACCATTTTTTTCAGCATGACTTTTGATGAAAAAGGGACTTTTTGCTTTTTCATGTTATGGATCAGTTGGGCTTAGATACAAGCTGTTGAAACCCTTTACCCCGCTTGGATTTGGTTAATACTTGGTTTATTGGATGCGCACCATTGGATAGTACGTCAGCATACTTTAAAACCGGTTCCCACCATTTTTTTTCAGCTTGATTTTTTGATGAAAAACGGACTTTTTGCTTTTTCATGTTATGGATCAGTTGGGCATAGATAAAAGCTGTTGAAACCCTTTACCCCGCTTGGATTTGGTTAATACTTGGTTTATTGGATGCGCACCATTGGATAGTACGTCACCATACTTTAAAACCGGTTCCCACCATTTTTTTCAGCATGACTTTTGATGAAAAAGGGACTTTTTGCTTTTTCATGTTATGGATCAGTTGGGCTTAGATACAAGCTGTTGAAACCCTTTACCCCGCTTGGATTTGGTTAATACTTGGTTTATTGGATGCGCACCATTGGATAGTACGTCACCATACTTTAAAACCGGTTCCCACCATTTTTTTTCAGCTTGATTTTTTGATGAAAAACGGACTTTTTGCTTTTTCATGTTATGGATCAGTTGGGCATAGATAAAAGCTGTTGAAACCCTTTACCCCGCTTGGATTTGGTTAATACTTGGTTTATTGGATGCGCACCATTGGATAGTACGTCACCATACTTTAAAACCGGTTCCCACCATTTTTTTCAGCATGACTTTTGATGAAAAAGGGACTTTTTGCTTTTTCATGTTATGGATCAGTTGGGCTTAGATACAAGCTGTTGAAACCCTTTACCCCGCTTGGATTTGGTTAATACTTGGTTTATTGGATGCGCACCATTGGATAGTACGTCACCATACTTTAAAACCGGTTCCCACCATTTTTTTTCAGCTTGATTTTTTGATGAAAAACGGACTTTTTGCTTTTTCATGTTATGGATCAGTTGGGCATAGATAAAAGCTGTTAAAACCCTTTACCCCGCTTGGATTTGGTTAATACTTGGTTTATTGGATGCGCACCATTGGATAGTACGTCACCATACTTTAAAACCGGTTCCCACCATTTTTTTCAGCATGACTTTTGATGAAAAAGGGACTTTTTGCTTTTTCATGTTATGGATCAGTTGGGCTTAGATACAAGCTGTTGAAACCCTTTACCCCGCTTGGATTTGGTTAATACTTGGTTTATTGGATGCGCACCATTGGATAGTACGTCACCATACTTTAAAACCGGTTCCCACCATTTTTTTTCAGCTTGATTTTTTGATGAAAAACGGACTTTTTGCTTTTTCATGTTATGGATCAGTTGGGCATAGATAAAAGCTGTTGAAACCCTTTACCCCGCTTGGATTTGGTTAATACTTGGTTTATTGGATGCGCACCATTGGATAGTACGTCACCATACTTTAAAACCGGTTCCCACCATTTTTTTCAGCATGACTTTTGATGAAAAAGGGACTTTTTGCTTTTTCATGTTATGGATCAGTTGGGCTTAGATACAAGCTGTTGAAACCCTTTACCCCGCTTGGATTTGGTTAATACTTGGTTTATTGGATGCGCACCATTGGATAGTACGTCACCATACTTTAAAACCGGTTCCCACCATTTTTTTTCAGCTTGATTTTTTGATGAAAAACGGACTTTTTGCTTTTTCATGTTATGGATCAGTTGGGCATAGATAAAAGCTGTTGAAACCCTTTACCCCGCTTGGATTTGGTTAATACTTGGTTTATTGGATGCGCACCATTGGATAGTACGTCACCATACTTTAAAACCGGTTCCCACCATTTTTGTCAGCATGACTTTTGATGAAAAAGGGACTTTTTGCTTTTTCATGTTATGGATCAGTTGGGCTTAGATACAAGCTGTTGAAACCCTTTACCCCGCTTGGATTTGGTTAATACTTGGTTTATTGGATGCGCACCATTGGATAGTACGTCACCATACTTTAAAACCGGTTCCCACCATTTTTTTTCAGCTTGATTTTTTGATGAAAAACGGACTTTTTGCTTTTTCATGTTATGGATCAGTTGGGCATAGATAAAAGCTGTTGAAACCCTTTACCCCGCTTGGATTTGGTTAATACTTGGTTTATTGGATGCGCACCATTGGATAGTACGTCACCATACTTTAAAACCGGTTCCCACCATTTTTTTCAGCATGACTTTTGATGAAAAAGGGACTTTTTGCTTTTTCATGTTATGGATCAGTTGGGCTTAGATACAAGCTGTTGAAACCCTTTACCCCGCTTGGATTTGGTTAATACTTGGTTTATTGGATGCGCACCATTGGATAGTACGTCAGCATACTTTAAAACCGGTTCCCACCATTTTTTTTCAGCTTCATTTTTTGATGAAAAACGGACTTTTTGCTTTTTCATGTTATGGATCAGTTGGGCATAGATAAAAGCTGTTGAAACCCTTTACCCCGCTTGGATTTGGTTAATACTTGGTTTATTGGATGCGCACCATTGGATAGTACGTCACCATACTTTAAAACCGGTTCCCACCATTTTTTTCAGCATGACTTTTGATGAAAAAGGGACTTTTTGCTTTTTCATGTTATGGATCAGTTGGGCTTAGATACAAGCTGTTGAAACCCTTTACCCCGCTTGGATTTGGTTAATACTTGGTTTATTGGATGCGCACCATTGGATAGTACGTCACCATACTTTAAAACCGGTTCCCACCATTTTTTTTCAGCTTGATTTTTTGATGAAAAACGGACTTTTTGCTTTTTCATGTTATGGATCAGTTGGGCATAGATAAAAGCTGTTGAAACCCTTTACCCCGCTTGGATTTGGTTAATACTTGGTTTATTGGATGCGCACCATTGGATAGTACGTCACCATACTTTAAAACCGGTTCCCACCATTTTTTTCAGCATGACTTTTGATGAAAAAGGGACTTTTTGCTTTTTCATGTTATGGATCAGTTGGGCTTAGATACAAGCTGTTGAAACCCTTTACCCCGCTTGGATTTGGTTAATACTTGGTTTATTGGATGCGCACCATTGGATAGTACGTCACCATACTTTAAAACCGGTTCCCACCATTTTTTTTCAGCTTGATTTTTTGATGAAAAACGGACTTTTTGCTTTTTCATGTTATGGATCAGTTGGAGCAGCAGAGAGGGTGAACCCTACAACGTTTTTAGACAAAATTTGATTGAAATCCTTAAAACGAGCCTTCCATCGATCTCATTTTAACCAAAGGATGGCGAACCCTACAACGTTTTGAAACAAAATTCGATTGAAATCTTAATGAGCTTTCCCTACGAAATCTCATTTTAACTAAAAAAAATGAAAACGAAGATTTTTACGATTTTTCAATCAATTTTTTTATTGAAATCTTAAAACGAGCCGTCCTACGATCTCATTTTAACCCAAAAAAAATGAACCCTACAACGTTTTCAAACAAAAAATTGATTGAAATCCTAACGAGCCTTCCCTACGAAATCTCATTTTAACTAAAAAAATGAAAACGAAGATTTTTACGATTTTTTAATTAATTTTGGTCGCAACATGTTGTCATCCACCCTCTCTGCTGCTTAGTGATTTCATCACTGGGTTAACAAAAAATAAGAAATGATTTGATCAAGTCTTTAGGATCTCACAAACAAACTAATCACTAACACCTCTTCTTGTAAATCAATCAGATTATTTGACTGGTCGGTGAGTTTGAAATTAATTCTGGTTAATGAATTATTATGGCATCGCATGTAGACAGGATTAATTGTGTTTTCAATAATCAGGAATCCTGGAGGAGCTGTTGGTGCAAATGAATAAAGAATATATCCTTGCTGAGCTTGATTTGATCGTTCGAGATTAATTTGATAGCTTCCTTCAATAACATCACATACTAAATTGAGCGCAATCACTGAGGATATATTCACGTTGAACGGAGCGATATGTCTGCCGCCACCATCTGGGTCATTATTGTGTTTGAGGATTTTTATTTCCCCTGATGCTGTTTTTTTCCATGCATCATGAATTATTTTAAAACCAACATCGATGGTGTCACTGAGAAGTTTTTTTAGTTCCGGTACGTTATATCCTGGTAGTTTGAATGTGGGGATATCTTCAACGCGGATTTCATAGTCTAATGCAAATTCTGTTCTCGATTTTGGGTTATCTTCATCTAATATATCCTGAATAATTTTTAGGTTAAATGTTTCCATATCGTCGATAATTTTATTGCATGTTTCTACGACGCTGATAAATTCATCTCGGGTGAGAGAACCGGATTTAAGAGATATTAACAACAGTGAAAAATCATTATTCATTGCTGTGAAATTTTTAACGATTTCAGGTTTTTTAGCAAAAGCATACTCTGGCAATAATCTACCATCCGCCCTTTTTGGGAATATGAAACCAAAAAAATCTAAAGTGTTTTCGTGCTCTTTATAACTCTTTATTGGATTATCAGGTTTTATTCTGTCGGTGATATAATCAGATTTTTGTGGTTCTGGTACATCAACGGTTTTTTCCACTGGTGGTAATTCAGGCCATCCTAGTACGGTTCTTATTGAGCTTTGATATATATCTACGACATATTCTTCTGCGTTTATTTCAATTGCGGATGATAGCGTCGGTTCATGAACTGTTATAGCTATTTTTGACTCTACTCCAGTAATCGATTTTATTCTACGCGCGAATTCATTATTGATTTGTTCGATTTGATATGACCCTGTTGGTATCGAAACGACGTTCCAGTCTGGGGTTCCGTCATCTTTATTCTTATTTGCAAACACTAAAGAATTATTGGGTTGTTGACCACCAAATGATTTTGATCTGATATTAGGCCAACTGTGATACACTCGTAGTTTTGCTAGCGCTATCTCCTTCACTGGAACCGGAGAGGGGAAATTCACACTGAATTCTGGATTCGTTGATGTTATCGATATCATGCTTGTTTGTACTGGGTTCGTGTTCTCCACTACTCGTTGAAGTAATTCCTGTGGTGTCGTCATTATACTCATGATTTATTTCTAATTTTGATATTACGGAATCATAAATACTGACCATCATTGAAAACTCACAATCTGGTAACGTTGATATTATTGAGATCATTTTCTTTTTTGGGTTCGTGTTTTCCGATTCCATCAGTGTTGTCATTGTTATTATACTCATGTTGTCGCTCTAATTTCGATATCGCGGAATCAAAAATACTGACCATCGCTGAGAATTCACTATCTGATATAATTGTATTATCGAGTGACGATGATATCATCAATGATAATTGCGAATATGCGGTTGATGCAATATGAAATTGAAGTAAGTAATTCTGCAGTTTACTCTGGCTGCATGATGATATCCTTTTTGCTATCCCGGTTGATATACCCCCGATTGTAGCCACCGCAGAAATGCAAATTGGAACTACGACCGGGGCAATCATTGTAACCGATGCAAGTATTATTCCGGCTCCAGCGAGAACGCTTGACACCGAGTACACAATAACATCAATTGCGGTGATTCTTCGTCGGTATTTTTTTATTTTTATTTGATACTCCTCAGTGAGGGTTTTGAGTCTATTCTGAAATTCTCTGACCTGATCATAGCGACATTGTGTTGATGAAATCATTGTTATTTTAAAAATGCTAGCGTTTTCAATTGTGAAATCCTTTCAATTTAGTTATTTACTTAAATCCGCTACGAATTCCACATACCATGTTACTGGTGTCCCAACCAAACTTTTATCAGTAGCTGTTATAGTGAACTTTTCAGTTGTATCCTTGTCGATGATCGTTGAAATCGTATTATTAACCCCGGATGAACTCGACGATGATATATTAAATTGAGCCGTTGTCACCAGTGTTAATCGATAAATACCCTTAACGGTTGCAGTGATATCTAATTTGTTGTTTGTAGGTGTCCACGCAAATGATCCGTCATGGATTGTATATACTACGTTGTTGGTTTTCTCATGAGGAATTTTTGTTTTTTCAATGATTGTTATCATCCTCGAAAAATCACCTTTGACGGCTTCGATGAAGTTTTTCGTCTCATCGATGGATTTTTTAATATCAGGGAGTTTTATTTCTATTTTATCTAACGGGGTTCCAATAAATTTATCAATGATATTTCTACGAAATGATGTAAACTGTTTTCCGTGTTCTTCAATTTTAGATTGAAGTGTTGCTAGTTCTAACAGAGAATTATCCAACTCATTGTCATGGGTAGCAATCTTATTGTCGTGGGCGGCAATCCTGTTGTCGTTGTCGGCAATCATGCGGTTGTTGGTGATAATCATCTTGTCGTGGGTGGCAATCGCGTCTGTGATCGTAGACACAAGTGCACCTGGTTTAAGTCGTCCGTCGTTGGAATACAACGCAATAGAGTTTTCAGCGGCGTCGCGCTGCCGTATCAAAATGTCATTCAATGACACATCACTGGATTTCAATTTACCCTGTTTGTCCTGAAATACAACTATTTCATTAGGATCAACATTTGTTAAGTTCAACGTCTCAGCTATTTCATCTTTGATTAGTTTTTTTACATCCTTGACAGAATCAGGTGGTGCAGTGCCATCGGGTTTGGGTTTCAAAGATCTCCCCCAAATATCAATCATGTTATTGTAAAACTCTTTCTCTCTCTAAAATCGTTTTTGACGACTCCGTTGAAAAATCTTCGATTTTCTCCAGCGATTACTAGTGTATTCATTAACGACAACATGTGGTGGTTTTCCGCTTGGGTTACTCAAGGAGTTAGAAATAGCATCAAGGACATTTAATACTTCGCTGCCACATATTGGTGGGTCATTCATTTGTTGTGTTGGTAGCGTAGAATACCAAGTCTTCATTGGAAGGGTTTTTATATAACGCAAAAACTCTTTTGGTGGGGCTAATCCATATGAATCGAAATAGACAATCCCACGTGGATCAATAGCGTATGCAACCCAGTGAGTTCCAGGTCCGGTGCTGTTATCGAGATTAATAATACCGGTTTCAACGCTGTTTGGTTGATGAGGTAATTGATCTTTCATAAAGACACCTCTGAAGTTTTTAATCGCTAGTTTTTTAGCAGCATCCATTAAATCAAAATTGGACATGGGAACCATCGAAGATTTCTGAATTAATAAATCGTTCCTGGTAGTCTTAGACCCTTTCCGCTGTACCACGAATACGGGGTTCCTGGTAGTCTTAGACCCTTTCCGCTGTACCACGAATACGGGGTTCCTGGTAGTCTTAGACCCTTTCCCTTTTTTTTATATCCTTTCCCAGTTGCCTTCTTTAGTGCCATTCCTGCTGCAGTACCAACGGCTCCTAACGCCGCTGCTTTAGCCACCGCTGGGGCTGCTGCTGCAATCAATGCTGGAATCGCAGCTAACAACGGGAATATACCACCTGTTTTAATCATATTTTTGATAGCAGCCGCAGAAAGAGTAATCTGAACACCTTTTTTGGCTGCAAGTGCATCATTGAAATGTTTTATTTGACGAGTTGTCAGCGATAGTTTATTTGCACCACCAGTCATTTGATTAGGTTTCAACGTGATTGTGGTTCCACATTTTTTAGCCGATTCTGATTGCAATTTTTTGATTTGACCAGGAGTTAACGCAACACTAATAACACTATATGACATTATACATAATTGATTGATTCTAATGGAAAAATCGCTCAAAGATTTTCTACAGGCGCATCTACCACTCTCATTCTTCCACCAACACCTTCGAGTAGCATTGATTTATCACTGAGAATGACAGCAACCGCTCTGTAATTAGCAATAGCACCACGAGTCACATTAGCTCTAAAATGTATATCAACAACAGATTGTCTCATCAAATCGAGATGTTCCAGTGAGAAGTAATAGATCGGATACAGATTTTTAAAATCATATTGTGATATTTGCAAACCAGTATCCACATTTTGATCGCGTGCCATAAATGACAACAGACGATGATAAACTCGTGCGATATGATTTTCTGTGTAATTAAGTTGTATATCCTCGGATGGTTCCTGTTGGCCGTTTATTCTCAGTGAGACGTCTTTCACACCTAATTGATCAAATATCATATGACTGAAACGTTGATCGCCAACTCGTGTGTTATCCTGTAACGCTACGAATATATGACGTGGTGCAGCAGTGCCCTGTTTTGATGCTAGGTTCCACGTGAATACCCCGTTGATATTTGATTGTTTAACATCTGTACTCACGGTTAGCCAACTTAACAACGACTTTCCTCCTTGGTCCATAAATGATAGTAATCGTTCTTCTGCGGTGATTGCTGGAGTCAACACTGGCATCCACAATGATATTTTTGTTAAATTGACTTTACCGGCATCATCATTTACATGATCTGCAGCCGGGTTTGCTGGAATCCTCCAGATTGCGTCATTATCATCACTCTTTCGTACAAGCGATACTGTATGCTTCGCTCCATAAATAACTTTTCTGACGTTTCTACAGAATCCAAATATGTGATGCAGTGGAATCGCGCATGAAAATGATTTACGCCCTACTCCCAACATTGAGTTTCGTGTTGCAGCTCCTAGATTGAAATTAGGATCGTTGTTTATAATCATATTTTCAACATCAACATCAGCGGCGCCAGCATTATTCTTTGGTCGTCTTACAACAAATTGTTTTCCTCCAGCGGTATTTGTAGCATCTTTTGCAAACATCATAGAAGGTCCTGCTGATCTTGTATAATCATCGGAATATCTCGCTAACCCTATGATTGTTGTAGCCACATCAACATCACGATCTATCGACTCAATTTCTTTTCCATCAATGAGATATCTAGCACTCTCAAATAGCGCCATGATACCATTATTGACAAAACCGACTTGAGTACCAGCTGGATACGGTGCTGGTACAGCAGAAGTATCAGCAGCTGTTACAAGTTCTCCTTCTACTTCAATAAACGCTTCACAGGGCAAAAAGTATTTACTGGTATCATGGACTTGAAGATCAATTCTTGCTCGACTATTTGAGTCTATTGCATGATAGGCGTAATATTGATAATCGCGTACAGAATCATCCTTGCCAACTGGGGCGTCTATATCAAACGCTGGATCAGGTGACCTTTTGAACATTTTATTCTATTTATCAGAGTCTAAATCGCGATTTTCCATTTCATCGTCGTAGTTTTTTAAAGCCACTTCCTGCTATCATATTTGCAATATTGCTTTGGTCGGGGGTTAAAGCCATCGACGCTAATTTTTCGTCTACTGCGTTATTTATAATTCTACTAACACTTGCAGGCATTTCCGCTGTAGAGGGTAACGGTTTTGAAAATCCTTTGGATTTCATCCGTGATTTCACTAATGATGTTATTTTATTCTTTGCAGTTGAAAACGCTTTTCCAGCAAAATCTCCAACAGCACTAATACCCTTATCACGAATAACATCAATGGCTTTCATTCCAAGTTGTTTAGCCAACGGCATCACTTTTGGAGCCATTCTTGCAAATAACCCTAAAATGGTATTACGTAAACCATCTCCGTAGTATGCTCTATAAACCGGAAACCGTGAATTAACTACGTAGACGGGGGTTGGTTTATCATGATTGTAGTGTATGATCATTATTTAAAATCAGAAACAATTTTTCAATTGTTATTTATCTAATCAATTGACTTTTCAATTCAGTCACTATGATACCCACTTTCCACTAACTCGCCAATGAAATCTCGATATGTGCTGATATCCATGATACCGCCTTGAAATAATCGTCTACAGATATCAGCTGCTTCATTAATTATTTCCGGTGAGTTATTTCCGGCTCGGAACCCTCCTACAAGAACCTCTAATCGTGATATATCACTGAGAACACTACCAGGACATGAAACGCTAGCGTTTCCAACTAGACCACTCCCCAGAAATTTTTTCTCATCGTATGGCTGTCTTATTTGGAGTTGAAATTTTCTTTTGAAGTCCCTGTATTCTTTCATCCTTCTATCTAAACTCCCAGTATTTATTTCATACACTATATCAGCCCATTCATTATGTGACATTCTATAATCCGAATAATTGTCCGTGAAAAACTTCTCTTGTGAATCATAGCTGTTAGCAGCGAATTCACCTAAATTGTCTATATCCTCGTTGAGAATTTGTTGTTTAGCGCTCTCGGTAAATATAATTGATTTAGGTAGTCCACTAACTAGTTCTTCCTGAAATTCTTTAAATTTTTGTTTCGAAGCGGTTGATATATCCTGAGGAAGTGATTGCAAGGATTTTTTTGTTTGTTTAGTTCTTTTTGCTATTTTTTCTAACACAGGGAGAAAAGTCTCTTCTTGTTTTTTTCCTTGTTCAGAGATTGTTGACACTATCTCTTTCGTTGCTGTGGTTACTGGTTTAAACAATTCTTCAGATCCCGCAGCAAAATCAGTCTGAAGACTCTGTCGTTGTTGCAGTTTATTTCGTACAGAGTCACGAATTGGTACAAATCTCCTGATTGCATCTAATCGTTCACGAGCCAATCGGGTTGTTAATGCTTCATTGACCATTATTTGAAATCAGAAACAATTTTTCAATTGTAAAACAATTTTTCAATCCCGACCTAACACCAGTGACAAAGTCACCACGGAAGTGTTATTTCATCCTATCAATGATGAAGGAACTCACATAATTGTATATAAAAATAATAATAATGTGAGTTCCTTCATTCTATTTTTTGATCAATCCGAACCAGCCATCAATTTTTTATTCACTGATTTTGACATTATCAATCAAAAAATCCTAAAAAAAAATTAAAATCTCTATGAGGGACGGTCACAATCAAAAAATGATAAATGGTCGGTCAATCAAATAATGATAAATGGTCAATCAAAATTGTTCATTTTCTTGAATTAACGCCCGTAGGTTTCTAACTTTAGAATTAACCTCCTTTTTCAATTCGTATTCGTACCCCAATTCTTTTCGTATTCGTTCTACGATGGTATACAACGGAGCGAACACACTTACGTCACTGGAAAATGCGAGAGAGTCCCGAACAGAATTCTGAATTCTTTTGATGAGCGCATACTTCTTTGGTAGCATATATTTATTGTTGTTAACTCCGTATTCTATATCCTGAAAATCAGACATGATTTGATCAGGATTTAACCCATCTGATAGTTCAATATCCCAACTTTTCAATTTTGAAATCTCGGATATGATGCTATTCATGTTTTCAGAATTCATTATTCTATAGCAATGACATATTTCTAAATGAAAAATATGACGCATTAGACATAACTAAATCGAATTTTTTGTCCCGTCCCTTTTGAAATAGCCGATCGACAAACCCCCTCTGCAACTCTTCGTACTGAGGGTCTACAAATATCGAAGTGCCTACCGGCTTCATTCATTGATTGAAATATTTTTTCTTCGTTAGTTATTGTATTCAAAGATTTCACAGGTCTCGCTTTTTTCGAGTATTTCCCAGTCCTTCCAGATGAATTATTTTCACTATGTGTGATTGCTTGAAGATTTGATAAAGAATTGTTCTTCGGATTAGAATCAATATGATCAATAACAAAGCCATCTTTGATCAATCCATGGAAACACTCGTACGCGAAACGATGATTGAGATAAGTTTTCTTCCCAACAGTAAATATCAAGTACCCTTGATTATTCACAGAACCAACTGGTTTCTTCAGTCTGCGGTTTCTGACAGTACCATCACTGGATGCTTCATAATTTGTACTCACAGGGTGCTGTCTGAATTCTTGGGTCATTCGTATACATAATACTATTGTTTGTCTAATTCATCGTTTGGTTTAATGATGAATCTTTCGATGTAGTCTTGAGGAGTTCTTATGATTTTATCCTTGATACTGACTTTGTCAGCGTCAAGAATACTGACTTTATCAGTGTCAGCGTCAGGGTCATAATTTCTGATTGATTGTCTATTTTTTTATTCTTTTATCATAATAACGCTTCAACTCCCTGTATCGCTTACCACCGCAATTCAAACACAACCGTGATTTCCCCCTAACCCCAACCCCACATAGAATACAGGGTAACGGACCAAGGCTTCCACGTCGAAAGCTTTGCATATGATACCCACAAAACTCATTTCTGCATGATTTGTTACACGGGGTTACTGATCCAATCATAAGCCACTTACAGTGATTCATTATATAAAAATCTTTCATTTAAATGCTTGTTTTAATTATAGAATGATGGAATTAAGGAAAACGCCTTCGAAAAATGCTGAATTCAATGCTGATAAGGAGTTTAAGAGATTATTGAAAATCAATCCTAGATTTAATCTCGATAGACCCAAAAAACGTATCAAACGTCCAAGAGACGGAAACATGAAAGAGTTTAAGAGATTATTGAAAATCAATCCTAGATTTAATCTCGATAGACCCAAAAAACGTATCAAACGTCCAAGAGACGGAAACATGAAAGAGTTTAAGAGATTATTGAAAATCAGTCCTAGATTTAATCTCGATAGACCCAAAAAACGTATCAAACGTCCAAGAGACGGAAACATGAAAGAGTTTAAGAGATTATTGAAAATCAGTCCTAGATTTAATCTCGATAGACCCAAAAAACGTATCAAATTTAATCTCGAGAAACCAAAAAAAGCGTCCAAGAAATTATCCTGGAAAGATGCTCAATTCAATCTCGATATAGTTTCTAATACACCAAAGAATACAATTCTTGATAAAGCCATGATTAGAAAAATCAGAGATTGTTTCAATGAATTTAAGCGTGATGGAGCATCTTATTGCTGGTCAACATTTCGAATTGATGGTGTTGTTGATGCTACCATGAATGATGAAAAAGCAGCAGTGATAATTTCACGTGTTGGGGAAAAACGGTATTTTTTCCGAATCAAATTCATTATCGAAGTCGATGGCAAATGGATTATTAGGGATAAATTTGAACCAATTCTCAAGAATAAAAAAGCTGTCATTGTGAGTAGAGATTCCAAACCAGGGATTCTAACTGGAATCGATAAACCATACTACGAAAGATCTTATCCCGTAACAGCAATGGTTTATGGGATATATCCGATAAATGATAAACCCGATATCGCAAAACTAGCTCCTATGAAATATTCGTCAGGGCTTAATTGTGTAGCAGAACGAATAATAGAACACTTTACAAATGCATCCCGAGGAAATAAACTAACTGATCTGCGACGTAGGAAAATAACCGAGTGGGAACTGACAGTGAAACAGCATGGTGCAAAGATTTCTGATATAGCTAAATTAGAAGCATCATTAAGATTTCCAATAACAGTTATGACGATAACCGGAGAGGTTTTATACAAACCGAAATATAACAAAAATGGAGCTCCAATACAGATAATTGATCACAACAAACACGCGTGGACACCTGCGGTAACAGTATTTCCACGAGAACGAACCGTGAAATATATCCCTAAGGAGTTCATCGGGGATGTTTTCTATGAAGAAAGATTATTTGATGCTATTCATGCGTTGTGTAAAGATGATCCTGTGTCAGTGTGGTTACTTAGAAGTGATGAAGATCCCGAAATAGGATTTGATCAATTTGTAAAACCAAATGGTGAATTATATCGCGTTGAAGAATTAGATAACAGAATGAGAAAAATCGCTAGTGATTTTTCACCGGAGAGTTTCCATGAAAAACTACTCACGGATAGTTTTACTATTCCATCAGTGGTAGCTCACTTCGCAAGAGAAAAAAACTCATGGCGTCCAACACGAAGTGATTTTCTCGACGATGTGAAATTGAGTTGCGTCGAATTTGGTCATGGAGGACTGTGGAATACGAAATACCATCGTGATGGTATGATTTCAATTGATATAGCCGCGTGTTATCCCGGAAGTTTTCTCGGATATGGGGAATGCGCTGAGTACTTCAAACGATTTGGACACCCAACACATGAAATGACTCGTGTTGCGATTAATGGACCATTGCCTGATTTTGATTTAACCGGATTCGCTCGTGTGATATCATTCGAATTCGCTACAGGGTTACATCCGTGTAGTTATGTTTGGCTCGGTAAACACCTATCTGAAAAGGCCTGGATGCCAATAGTGCTATTGAGATATATGATTGATTGTGGTATGCTAATATCGTTGATTGTTTCCGAGGCTATTATATGCTATCGAGCTCAGAAAGAAGTTTGGCTACCACAACCCGATCTAGATCGTATAATCAACGAACTACGAAAACAATTCCTTGATTTCAATGAAGAAGAAATCATAAATTGGTCTAAGAAGTTATTTGAAATTAAAAAAGAACAAGCAAAAGATCTCGGACGAAGAATAATCGGTAAATTTACCCAGGGTGGACGGTACGACAACGCAAAATATTCTTCGCGGTTGATCATAGATGTCGCTGAATACGATTTTATTGTAGCGGATTTAATGAAGCAGGGAAAACTTGTATCCCGTAAGGATGCTTTTCTATCCAATGGTGAGAAATTAGGTACGGTTGTTACCTACTGTGATGGATATAATTCCCAGTACACACATTTGAGAAGTTCAATGCTAGCCTATGCTTCTATTAATCTATTTTCGATGATAAATAGATTTCCTAATACCGCGGTTAGAGTGGCCACTGATTCGATGTATATACACAATAAGTACAAATCAGCTGTAGCTAAATTCACAGATCCCGAAGAAAATTGGGGGCGTTGGCGATTTAAAAAGGAGATGCTACATGAGTATTGTGAATCCGCAGACGTTGCCATGGATGATAAATATCTTTGTTGTAACCGTATTGAAAATCAATCAGAATTTTCTAATGCACCACCGGTATCTGATCCAGTATGTAGATACAAGACAATTTATTTAAACGGTTGTGGTGGGTCAGGAAAGACAACTCGTGCAATTGAATTATTTCGTCGGTCAACCATGATTGTGCTAACACCGACTCACAGACTCGCCAGAGAGATGATACAGCGAGGGGTAAATGCCTGTACTTACCATAGTTTCTTTCGATGGAAGGGTGACAAATGGACTTCTGAGCGTATGGGTGATAAATTCATTCCTGAAATCATAATTTGGGATGAAATATGCACAGTGTCATTAGATGTATTACAAACATTTCTTGAGTGGTTGTTAAACAAAAACACAAAAGTCGTCATGTGCGGTGATCACGGCCAACCACCACCATTTGTCGGTTCATCTCCACATGAATGGCTAAGGGGTTTTGTAGACTACTATGAAGAAATCACCACTGATTATAGATCACTTGATGAACGATTACGAGAATTCAAAGCGCTAATTAGATTACAACCGGATAGAGTCCAATGCGAAATAGCGCGTGAAGTGATTTCAGAAACTCCAATGAATGATTTCTGGGAAACATGGAGACCAAATGATTTGATAATTGCAAGTAGAAAAATAGTCAGGGACACACTTCAGATGAAGTTATTTGAATTGCATAAAGAAAAATTTGCAACGCTTCCAGTACCCCTTTGTTATAGGCCATCGGATACACGAAAACAGAATATTGAAGTTGATATTCCAGGACAGAGTGAAAAACAAATTCTCGTATTAAATGATATTGTGCTGGTTGATATCAGTGTCGTCGAAAATCAATTGCGTGCTAATAAATCCCCGTGGACGCTAGGATACGCAGCAACAATACACTCTTCACAGGGATTGACTATATCGGATACAATTGTTTGGATGGTGGATAATCACATCGAATGGTCGAATTTAGTCTATCTCGCAGTATCCAGAGTACGAAGAATAAATCAACTTCGAAGAGTTGTTTTCGATGATAATAACACAACAATGGATGATATTGATGTTAGCATCATTAATAAAAAACTCTCCGGTTACAAACAACAGGACAAAAAAAAACAACGAGAATTTGATATTGATGCTGAATCAATAATTACGCTGAAGAAACAACAGAATAATCACTGCGCGAGTTGCAATTGTATAATGCGTTGGCAGTATTCGGATAAGGATCCTCGCCAATTCACCGTAGACAGAAAAAATAACAGTCTCGGTCATGTCAGAAATAATGTGATGTTGACTTGTCTTGAGTGCAATAGACGCAACGGTGCTAGTTAAGACCATGCGGTGGCAATTGAGTATCCTCGGGAATTACCTGTAGTTGTTGTCGAGTAAAACCCCGCTGAGGGGCAGTTGAATCCAGTTTATAGACTGGAGGTCTACCAGTTGATCGTGTTATACTAGATATCTTGTGTGCAGTGACGCTCCAAATAGGATCGGTAGCCCTTTTTCTGCCACCTTCAAGCTCTCCTGGTTCGTATAAGTACCTCACAATGACATTACTACCAAGAATTGGTTCTTTGAAATCTTTTTGTGGTTGTACGGGTATTGACTTCTTTTTAATCGCGTTGATAGGTTTCATGTTGATTGTTCTAGTAATCTCGTTATTCAGTGCAGTAATCACAGATGGTAATCTTTTAACCCATTCACGGGATCGCTTTTCTTGAATGAATTCTTTTGCGTATTGATATCCAAATAACCGCTCAGCAATCGTCCGATTAAATCGTTCTACAATGGCCTGATCGCGATGTAGCGCAGTATGCCCTCGTCGTATGGTGACATTATGATGTTTCATTGTAGATAATACTGCACCCTGAAATTCCTTGCCAGGATCAACCTGCAATAGATTTGGCCAGTGCAGAGGACCTCGTCGATAAATCCTTTCAAATGCAGAAGCGACTTCAGTGGCTGATTTTGTTTTTAACGGTTCTGCTTCTTTGTATCGACTTGCAATATCAACTACGGTTAGCGCGTATTTGTAACCACGATCATGAGGCAGAAATAATATATCAGCCTGATGAACTTCATTAGGAGCGGTCACATCAAAATGCGAGAATTGAATTTGTTTAGGCGCTGGTAGATAAATTTGCCATAGTGCCTGTTTGGATAACCAATTAGCCGCAGTGGTTTTTTTCACTTTTGCAGCGCTAGCGAGTTTATGGACTGCTGATTTACCCCTCCAGTATCCTCTTGGGGAATAATAAATTGATTCCATATTATTAATTACCGGCACCTAACATCAATTTACTTTTCATAGCCGATTTTATCAAAAATGAAGCCAATTTTTCTTTGAAGGATTTATGAGGAATAGCATTTAACGCATGAATTAATTTCACATCTGCTAGATGCCTGTGTTGCAGATTGCTGCTTTTATAAGCAACATCATGAAGGTGACAGGCCTTATCAATGGCGTTTATTGGTTCTTCACCGGGTCGAGACTGATTTTGATTATTGAGTCTGATATCAAGTCTGGTTCCCGGTCCACAGTAGCTATATCCTGGGAGGTGCTTTTCTCCGGGGTACTTTGCCCATGGAGTTCCAGGGAGCTTTGCCAATTTGGCTGCGATATCACCTCCTCGTTTTTTTTTAAATCAGATTTCATAGACACAAATCTAAATTTCTTTGTACCACATTGCATGCATTTACCAGAAAGCGCTGATCGGTTATTTTTAGTTGTAATCGTCGTCAAGTCATCTGTGCCAGTACGCGCCTTACACTTCACACAATATAGATCCATAATTTATGTATAGAAATATGGATATAATTGATTTTTCAGCGACTAAAACAAGAGAACCAGTTAAGCATCATGCAGCGCTACCAAACTCTATCCGGATGATTATAATCGGGCCATCTGGATCCGGTAAAACGCAATTGTTACTCAATTTAATAATGAGATGGATGAAGTGGGATAAGTTGTATTTAATTGCCCCTAGCGTAGATGATCAACGATGTTATGAAGTGCTAAAAGATTTTAATGAAAACGCTTCAGAGATTGCCGGTGAGAACGTCGTTGATTTTATAACCGATATCGATGAAGCACCGAGTATTGATGATATTGATGGAGATATTAACAATTTAGTCGTATACGACGATATAATGTTGGATAAACAAAAAAATCCTGCTAGAATATTCTCCCGAGGCAGGCATAAAAACACCGACGTGATATATGTCACTCAACGCTACACTCAGATTCCAAAAGTGATCAGAGATAACTGCAATTTATTGTCTGTATTCAACGGAGTTGATACTCATACTCTTAGAAATATATGGCAGACATGGTGTTCTGATATGGACTTCAATCAATTTAAAAACTTCTTTAGTCATGCTCAGTCAAAACCACACGGATTCGCAACAATAAATTTGCATGATCCTCGAACACGATATCGTATCGGACTGGATCAAATATTCGGTTAAAATCATTTCTTATTTTTTGTTAACCCATAGCAGCAGAGAGGGTGGATGACAACATGTTGCGACCAAAATTAATTAAAAAATCGTAAAAATCTTCGTTTTCATTTTTTTAGTTAAAATGAGATTTCGTAGGGAAGGCTCGTTAGGATTTCAATCAATTTTTTGTTTGAAAACGTTGTAGGGTTCATTTTTTTTGGGTTAAAATGAGATCGTAGGACGGCTCGTTTTAAGATTTCAATAAAAAAATTGATTGAAAAATCGTAAAAATCTTCGTTTTCATTTTTTTTAGTTAAAATGAGATTTCGTAGGGAAAGCTCATTAAGATTTCAATCGAATTTTGTTTCAAAACGTTGTAGGGTTCGCCATCCTTTGGTTAAAATGAGATCGATGGAAGGCTCGTTTTAAGGATTTCAATCAAATTTTGTCTAAAAACGTTGTAGGGTTCACCCTCTCTGCTGCTGTTGGGCATAGATAAAAGCTGTTGAAACCCTTTACCCCGCTTGGATTTGGTTAATACTTGGTTTATTGGATGCGCACCATTGGATAGTACGTCACCATACTTTAAAACCGGTTCCCACCATTTTTTTCAGCATGACTTTTGATGAAAAAGGGACTTTTTGCTTTTTCATGTTATGGATCAGTTGGGCTTAGATACAAGCTGTTGAAACCCTTTACCCCGCTTGGATTTGGTTAATACTTGGTTTATTGGATGCGCACCATTGGATAGTACGTCACCATACTTTAAAACCGGTTCCCACCATTTTTTTTCAGCTTGATTTTTTGATGAAAAACGGACTTTTTGCTTTTTCATGTTATGGATCAGTTGGGCATAGATAAAAGCTGTTGAAACCCTTTACCCCGCTTGGATTTGGTTAATACTTGGTTTATTGGATGCGCACCATTGGATAGTACGTCACCATACTTTAAAACCGGTTCCCACCATTTTTTTCAGCATGACTTTTGATGAAAAAGGGACTTTTTGCTTTTTCATGTTATGGATCAGTTGGGCTTAGATACAAGCTGTTGAAACCCTTTACCCCGCTTGGATTTGGTTAATACTTGGTTTATTGGATGCGCACCATTGGATAGTACGTCACCATACTTTAAAACCGGTTCCCACCATTTTTTTTCAGCTTGATTTTTTGATGAAAAACGGACTTTTTGCTTTTTCATGTTATGGATCAGTTGGGCATAGATAAAAGCTGTTGAAACCCTTTACCCCGCTTGGATTTGGTTAATACTTGGTTTATTGGATGCGCACCATTGGATAGTACGTCACCATACTTTAAAACCGGTTCCCACCATTTTTTTCAGCATGACTTTTGATGAAAAAGGGACTTTTTGCTTTTTCATGTTATGGATCAGTTGGGCTTAGATACAAGCTGTTGAAACCCTTTACCCCGCTTGGATTTGGTTAATACTTGGTTTATTGGATGCGCACCATTGGATAGTACGTCACCATACTTTAAAACCGGTTCCCACCATTTTTTTTCAGCTTGATTTTTTTGATGAAAAACGGACTTTTTGCTTTTTCATGTTATGGATCAGTTGGGCATAGATAAAAGCTGTTGAAACCCTTTACCCCGCTTGGATTTGGTTAATACTTGGTTTATTGGATGCGCACCATTGGATAGTACGTCACCATACTTTAAAACCGGTTCCCACCATTTTTTTCAGCATGACTTTTGATGAAAAAGGGACTTTTTGCTTTTTCATGTTATGGATCAGTTGGGCTTAGATACAAGCTGTTGAAACCCTTTACCCCGCTTGGATTTGGTTAATACTTGGTTTATTGGATGCGCACCATTGGATAGTACGTCACCATACTTTAAAACCGGTTCCCACCATTTTTTTTCAGCTTGATTTTTTGATGAAAAACGGACTTTTTGCTTTTTCATGTTATGGATCAGTTGGGCATAGATAAAAGCTGTTGAAACCCTTTACCCCGCTTGGATTTGGTTAATACTTGGTTTATTGGATGCGCACCATTGGATAGTACGTCACCATACTTTAAAACCGGTTCCCACCATTTTTTTCAGCATGACTTTTGATGAAAAAGGGACTTTTTGCTTTTTCATGTTATGGATCAGTTGGGCTTAGATACAAGCTGTTGAAACCCTTTACCCCGCTTGGATTTGGTTAATACTTGGTTTATTGGATGCGCACCATTGGATAGTACGTCACCATACTTTAAAACCGGTTCCCACCATTTTTTTTCAGCTTGATTTTTTGATGAAAAACGGACTTTTTGCTTTTTCATGTTATGGATCAGTTGGGCATAGATAAAAGCTGTTGAAACCCTTTACCCCGCTTGGATTTGGTTAATACTTGGTTTATTGGATGCGCACCATTGGATAGTACGTCACCATACTTTAAAACCGGTTCCCACCATTTTTTTCAGCATGACTTTTGATGAAAAAGGGACTTTTTGCTTTTTCATGTTATGGATCAGTTGGGCTTAGATACAAGCTGTTGAAACCCTTTACCCCGCTTGGATTTGGTTAATACTTGGTTTATTGGATGCGCACCATTGGATAGTACGTCACCATACTTTAAAACCGGTTCCCACTATTTTTTTTCAGCTTGATTTTTTGATGAAAAACGGACTTTTTGCTTTTTCATGTTATGGATCAGTTGGGCATAGATAAAAGCTGTTGAAACCCTTTACCCCGCTTGGATTTGGTTAATACTTGGTTTATTGGATGCGCACCATTGGATAGTACGTCACCATACTTTAAAACCGGTTCCCACCATTTTTTTCAGCATGACTTTTGATGAAAAAGGGACTTTTTGCTTTTTCATGTTATGGATCAGTTGGGCTTAGATACAAGCTGTTGAAACCCTTTACCCCGCTTGGATTTGGTTAATACTTGGTTTATTGGATGCGCACCATTGGATAGTACGTCACCATACTTTAAAACCGGTTCCCACCATTTTTTTTCAGCTTGATTTTTTGATGAAAAACGGACTTTTTGCTTTTTCATGTTATGGATCAGTTGGGCATAGATAAAAGCTGTTGAAACCCTTTACCCCGCTTGGATTTGGTTAATACTTGGTTTATTGGATGCGCACCATTGGATAGTACGTCACCATACTTTAAAACCGGTTCCCACCATTTTTTTCAGCATGACTTTTGATGAAAAAGGGACTTTTTGCTTTTTCATGTTATGGATCAGTTGGGCTTAGATACAAGCTGTTGAAACCCTTTACCCCGCTTGGATTTGGTTAATACTTGGTTTATTGGATGCGCACCATTGGATAGTACGTCACCATACTTTAAAACCGGTTCCCACCATTTTTTTTCAGCTTGATTTTTTGATGAAAAACGGACTTTTTGCTTTTTCATGTTATGGATCAGGTGGGCATAGATAAAAGCTGTTGAAACCCTTTACCCCGCTTGGATTTGGTTAATACTTGGTTTATTGGATGCGCACCATTGGATAGTACGTCACCATACTTTAAAACCGGTTCCCACCATTTTTTTCAGCATGACTTTTGATGAAAAAGGGACTTTTTGCTTTTTCATGTTATGGATCAGTTGGGCTTAGATACAAGCTGTTGAAACCCTTTACCCCGCTTGGATTTGGTTAATACTTGGTTTATTGGATGCGCACCATTGGATAGTACGTCACCATACTTTAAAACCGGTTCCCACCATTTTTTTTCAGCTTGATTTTTTGATGAAAAACGGACTTTTTGCTTTTTCATGTTATGGATCAGTTGGGCATAGATAAAAGCTGTTGAAACCCTTTACCCCGCTTGGATTTGGTTAATACTTGGTTTATTGGATGCGCACCATTGGATAGTACGTCACCATACTTTAAAACCGGTTCCCACCATTTTTTTCAGCATGACTTTTGATGAAAAAGGGACTTTTTGCTTTTTCATGTTATGGATCAGTTGGGCTTAGATACAAGCTGTTGAAACCCTTTACCCCGCTTGGATTTGGTTAATACTTGGTTTATTGGATGCGCACCATTGGATAGTACGTCACCATACTTTAAAACCGGTTCCCACCATTTTTTTTCAGCTTGATTTTTTGATGAAAAACGGACTTTTTGCTTTTTCATGTTATGGATCAGTTGGGCATAGATAAAAGCTGTTGAAACCCTTTACCCCGCTTGGATTTGGTTAATACTTGGTTTATTGGATGCGCACCATTGGATAGTACGTCACCATACTTTAAAACCGGTTCCCACACCATTTTTTTCAGCATGACTTTTGATGAAAAAGGGACTTTTTGCTTTTTCATGTTATGGATCAGTTGGGCTTAGATACAAGCTGTTGAAACCCTTTACCCCGCTTGGATTTGGTTAATACTTGGTTTATTGGATGCGCACCATTGGATAGTACGTCACCATACTTTAAAACCGGTTCCCACCATTTTTTTTCAGCTTGATTTTTTGATGAAAAACGGACTTTTTGCTTTTTCATGTTATGGATCAGTTGGGCATAGATAAAAGCTGTTGAAACCCTTTACCCCGCTTGGATTTGGTTAATACTTGGTTTATTGGATGCGCACCATTGGATAGTACGTCACCATACTTTAAAACCGGTTCCCACCATTTTTTTCAGCATGACTTTTGATGAAAAAGGGACTTTTTGCTTTTTCATGTTATGGATCAGTTGGGCTTAGATACAAGCTGTTGAAACCCTTTACCCCGCTTGGATTTGGTTAATACTTGGTTTATTGGATGCGCACCATTGGATAGTACGTCACCATACTTTAAAACCGGTTCCCACCATTTTTTTTCAGCTTGATTTTTTGATGAAAAACGGACTTTTTGCTTTTTCATGTTATGGATCAGTTGGGCATAGATAAAAGCTGTTGAAACCCTTTACCCCGCTTGGATTTGGTTAATACTTGGTTTATTGGATGCGCACCATTGGATAGTACGTCACCATACTTTAAAACCGGTTCCCACCATTTTTTTCAGCATGACTTTTGATGAAAAAGGGACTTTTTGCTTTTTCATGTTATGGATCAGTTGGGCTTAGATACAAGCTGTTGAAACCCTTTACCCCGCTTGGATTTGGTTAATACTTGGTTTATTGGATGCGCACCATTGGATAGTACGTCACCATACTTTAAAACCGGTTCCCACCATTTTTTTTCAGCTTGATTTTTTGATGAAAAACGGACTTTTTGCTTTTTCATGTTATGGATCAGTTGGGCATAGATAAAAGCTGTTGAAACCCTTTACCCCGCTTGGATTTGGTTAATACTTGGTTTATTGGATGCGCACCATTGGATAGTACGTCACCATACTTTAAAACCGGTTCCCACCATTTTTTTCAGCATGACTTTTGATGAAAAAGGGACTTTTTGCTTTTTCATGTTATGGATCAGTTGGGCTTAGATACAAGCTGTTGAAACCCTTTACCCCGCTTGGATTTGGTTAATACTTGGTTTATTGGATGCGCACCATTGGATAGTACGTCACCATACTTTAAAACCGGTTCCCACCATTTTTTTTCAGCTTGATTTTTTGATGAAAAACGGACTTTTTGCTTTTTCATGTTATGGATCAGTTGGGCATAGATAAAAGCTGTTGAAACCCTTTACCCCGCTTGGATTTGGTTAATACTTGGTTTATTGGATGCGCACCATTGGATAGTACGTCACCATACTTTAAAACCGGTTCCCACCATTTTTTTCAGCATGACTTTTGATGAAAAAGGGACTTTTTGCTTTTTCATGTTATGGATCAGTTGGGCTTAGATACAAGCTGTTGAAACCCTTTACCCCGCTTGGATTTGGTTAATACTTGTTTATTGGATGCGCACCATTGGATAGTACGTCACCATACTTTAAAACCGGTTCCCACCAATTTTTTTCAGCTTGATTTTTTGATGAAAAACGGACTTTTTGCTTTTTCATGTTATGGATCAGTTGGGCATAGATAAAAGCTGTTGAAACCCTTTACCCCGCTTGGATTTGGTTAATACTTGGTTTATTGGATGCGCACCTTGGATAGTACGTCACCATACTTTAAAACCGGGTTCCACCATTTTTTTCAGCATGACTTTGATGAAAAAAGGGACTTTTTGCTTTTTCATGTTATGGATCAGTTGGGCTTAGATACAAGCTGTTGGAAACCCTTTATACCCCGCTTGGATTATGGTTAATACTTGGTTTATTGGATGCGCACCATTGGATAGTACGTCACCATACTTTAAAACCGGTTCCCCACCATTTTTTTTCAGCTTGATTTTTTGATGAAAAACGGACTTTTTTGGCTTTTTCATGTTATGGATCAGTTGGCATGAGATAAAATGCTGTTGAAACACCTTTACCCCCGCTTGGATTTGGTTAATACTTGGTTTATTGGATGCGCACCATTGGATAGTACGTCACCATACTTTTAAACCGGTTCCCTCCATTTTTTTCAGCATGACTTTTGATGAAAAAGGGACTTTTTGCTTTTTCATGTTATGGATCAGTTGTTGCTTAGATACAAGCTGTATGAAGAAACCCTTTACCCCCGCTTGGATTTGGTTAATACTTGGTTTATTGGATGCGCACCATTGGATAGTACGTCACCATACTTTAAAACCGGTTCCCACCATTTTTTTTCAGCTTGATTTTTTGATGAAAAACGGACTTTTTGCTTTTTCATGTTATGGATCAGTTGGGCATAGATAAAAGCTGTTGAAACCCTTTACCCCGCTTGGATTTGGTTAATACTTGGTTTATTGGATGCGCACCATTGGATAGTACGTCACCATACTTTAAAACCGGTTCCCACCATTTTTTTCAGCATGACTTTTGATGAAAAAGGGACTTTTTGCTTTTTCATGTTATGGATCAGTTGGGCTTAGATACAAGCTGTTGAAACCCTTTACCCCGCTTGGATTTGGTTAATACTTGGTTTATTGGATGCGCACCATTGGATAGTACGTCACCATACTTTAAAACCGGTTCCCACCATTTTTTTTCAGCTTGATTTTTTGATGAAAAACGGACTTTTTGCTTTTTCATGTTATGGATCAGTTGGGCATAGATAAAAGCTGTTGAAACCCTTTACCCCGCTTGGATTTGGTTAATACTTGGTTTATTGGATGCGCACCATTGGATAGTACGTCACCATACTTTAAAACCGGTTCCCACCATTTTTTTCAGCATGACTTTTGATGAAAAAGGGACTTTTTGCTTTTTCATGTTATGGATCAGTTGGGCTTAGATACAAGCTGTTGAAACCCTTTACCCCGCTTGGATTTGGTTAATACTTGGTTTATTGGATGCGCACCATTGGATAGTACGTCACCATACTTTAAAACCGGTTCCCACCATTTTTTTTCAGCTTGATTTTTTGATGAAAAACGGACTTTTTGCTTTTTCATGTTATGGATCAGTTGGGCATAGATAAAAGCTGTTGAAACCCTTTACCCCGCTTGGATTTGGTTAATACTTGGTTTATTGGATGCGCACCATTGGATAGTACGTCACCATACTTTAAAACCGGTTCCCACCATTTTTTTCAGCATGACTTTTGATGAAAAAGGGACTTTTTGCTTTTTCATGTTATGGATCAGTTGGGCTTAGATACAAGCTGTTGAAACCCTTTACCCCGCTTGGATTTGGTTAATACTTGGTTTATTGGATGCGCACCATTGGATAGTACGTCACCATACTTTAAAACCGGTTCCCACCATTTTTTTTCAGCTTGATTTTTTGATGAAAAACGGACTTTTTGCTTTTTCATGTTATGGATCAGTTGGGCATAGATAAAAGCTGTTGAAACCCTTTACCCCGCTTGGATTTGGTTAATACTTGGTTTATTGGATGCGCACCATTGGATAGTACGTCACCATACTTTAAAACCGGTTCCCACCATTTTTTTCAGCATGACTTTTGATGAAAAAGGGACTTTTTGCTTTTTCATGTTATGGATCAGTTGGGCTTAGATACAAGCTGTTGAAACCCTTTACCCCGCTTGGATTTGGTTAATACTTGGTTTATTGGATGCGCACCATTGGATAGTACGTCACCATACTTTAAAACCGGTTCCCACCATTTTTTTTCAGCTTGATTTTTTGATGAAAAACGGACTTTTTGCTTTTTCATGTTATGGATCAGTTGGGCATAGATAAAAGCTGTTGAAACCCTTTACCCCGCTTGGATTTGGTTAATACTTGGTTTATTGGATGCGCACCATTGGATAGTACGTCACCATACTTTAAAACCGGTTCCCACCATTTTTTTCAGCATGACTTTTGATGAAAAAGGGACTTTTTGCTTTTTCATGTTATGGATCAGTTGGGCTTAGATACAAGCTGTTGAAACCCTTTACCCCGCTTGGATTTGGTTAATACTTGGTTTATTGGATGCGCACCATTGGATAGTACGTCACCATACTTTAAAACCGGTTCCCACCATTTTTTTTCAGCTTGATTTTTTGATGAAAAACGGACTTTTTGCTTTTTCATGTTATGGATCAGTTGGGCATAGATAAAAGCTGTTGAAACCCTTTACCCCGCTTGGATTTGGTTAATACTTGGTTTATTGGATGCGCACCATTGGATAGTACGTCACCATACTTTAAAACCGGTTCCCACCATTTTTTTCAGCATGACTTTTGATGAAAAAGGGACTTTTTGCTTTTTCATGTTATGGATCAGTTGGGCTTAGATACAAGCTGTTGAAACCCTTTACCCCGCTTGGATTTGGTTAATACTTGGTTTATTGGATGCGCACCATTGGATAGTACGTCACCATACTTTAAAACCGGTTCCCACCATTTTTTTTCAGCTTGATTTTTTGATGAAAAACGGACTTTTTGCTTTTTCATGTTATGGATCAGTTGGGCATAGATAAAAGCTGTTGAAACCCTTTACCCCGCTTGGATTTGGTTAATACTTGGTTTATTGGATGCGCACCATTGGATAGTACGTCACCATACTTTAAAACCGGTTCCCACCATTTTTTTCAGCATGACTTTTGATGAAAAAGGGACTTTTTGCTTTTTCATGTTATGGATCAGTTGGGCTTAGATACAAGCTGTTGAAACCCTTTACCCCGCTTGGATTTGGTTAATACTTGGTTTATTGGATGCGCACCATTGGATAGTACGTCACCATACTTTAAAACCGGTTCCCACCATTTTTTTTCAGCTTGATTTTTTGATGAAAAACGGACTTTTTGCTTTTTCATGTTATGGATCAGTTGGGCATAGATAAAAGCTGTTGAAACCCTTTACCCCGCTTGGATTTGGTTAATACTTGGTTTATTGGATGCGCACCATTGGATAGTACGTCACCATACTTTAAAACCGGTTCCCACCATTTTTTTCAGCATGACTTTTGATGAAAAAGGGACTTTTTGCTTTTTCATGTTATGGATCAGTTGGGCTTAGATACAAGCTGTTGAAACCCTTTACCCCGCTTGGATTTGGTTAATACTTGGTTTATTGGATGCGCACCATTGGATAGTACGTCACCATACTTTAAAACCGGTTCCCACCATTTTTTTTCAGCTTGATTTTTTGATGAAAAACGGACTTTTTGCTTTTTCATGTTATGGATCAGTTGGGCATAGATAAAAGCTGTTGAAACCCTTTACCCCGCTTGGATTTGGTTAATACTTGGTTTATTGGATGCGCACCATTGGATAGTACGTCACCATACTTTAAAACCGGTTCCCACCATTTTTTTCAGCATGACTTTTGATGAAAAAGGGACTTTTTGCTTTTTCATGTTATGGATCAGTTGGGCTTAGATACAAGCTGTTGAAACCCTTTACCCCGCTTGGATTTGGTTAATACTTGGTTTATTGGATGCGCACCATTGGATAGTACGTCACCATACTTTAAAACCGGTTCCCACCATTTTTTTTCAGCTTGATTTTTTGATGAAAAACGGACTTTTTGCTTTTTCATGTTATGGATCAGTTGGGCATAGATAAAAGCTGTTGAAACCCTTTACCCCGCTTGGATTTGGTTAATACTTGGTTTATTGGATGCGCACCATTGGATAGTACGTCACCATACTTTAAAACCGGTTCCCACCATTTTTTTCAGCATGACTTTTGATGAAAAAGGGACTTTTTGCTTTTTCATGTTATGGATCAGTTGGGCTTAGATACAAGCTGTTGAAACCCTTTACCCCGCTTGGATTTGGTTAATACTTGGTTTATTGGATGCGCACCATTGGATAGTACGTCACCATACTTTAAAACCGGTTCCCACCATTTTTTTTCAGCTTGATTTTTTGATGAAAAACGGACTTTTTGCTTTTTCATGTTATGGATCAGTTGGGCATAGATAAAAGCTGTTGAAACCCTTTACCCCGCTTGGATTTGGTTAATACTTGGTTTATTGGATGCGCACCATTGGATAGTACGTCACCATACTTTAAAACCGGTTCCCACCATTTTTTTCAGCATGACTTTTGATGAAAAAGGGACTTTTTGCTTTTTCATGTTATGGATCAGTTGGGCTTAGATACAAGCTGTTGAAACCCTTTACCCCGCTTGGATTTGGTTAATACTTGGTTTATTGGATGCGCACCATTGGATAGTACGTCACCATACTTTAAAACCGGTTCCCACCATTTTTTTTCAGCTTGATTTTTTGATGAAAAACGGACTTTTTGCTTTTTCATGTTATGGATCAGTTGGGCATAGATAAAAGCTGTTGAAACCCTTTACCCCGCTTGGATTTGGTTAATACTTGGTTTATTGGATGCGCACCATTGGATAGTACGTCACCATACTTTAAAACCGGTTCCCACCATTTTTTTCAGCATGACTTTTGATGAAAAAGGGACTTTTTGCTTTTTCATGTTATGGATCAGTTGGGCTTAGATACAAGCTGTTGAAACCCTTTACCCCGCTTGGATTTGGTTAATACTTGGTTTATTGGATGCGCACCATTGGATAGTACGTCACCATACTTTAAAACCGGTTCCCACCATTTTTTTTCAGCTTGATTTTTTGATGAAAAACGGACTTTTTGCTTTTTCATGTTATGGATCAGTTGGGCATAGATAAAAGCTGTTGAAACCCTTTACCCCGCTTGGATTTGGTTAATACTTGGTTTATTGGATGCGCACCATTGGATAGTACGTCACCATACTTTAAAACCGGTTCCCACCATTTTTTTCAGCATGACTTTTGATGAAAAAGGGACTTTTTGCTTTTTCATGTTATGGATCAGTTGGGCTTAGATACAAGCTGTTGAAACCCTTTACCCCGCTTGGATTTGGTTAATACTTGGTTTATTGGATGCGCACCATTGGATAGTACGTCACCATACTTTAAAACCGGTTCCCACCATTTTTTTTCAGCTTGATTTTTTGATGAAAAACGGACTTTTTGCTTTTTCATGTTATGGATCAGTTGGGCATAGATAAAAGCTGTTGAAACCCTTTACCCCGCTTGGATTTGGTTAATACTTGGTTTATTGGATGCGCACCATTGGATAGTACGTCACCATACTTTAAAACCGGTTCCCACCATTTTTTTCAGCATGACTTTTGATGAAAAAGGGACTTTTTGCTTTTTCATGTTATGGATCAGTTGGGCTTAGATACAAGCTGTTGAAACCCTTTACCCCGCTTGGATTTGGTTAATACTTGGTTTATTGGATGCGCACCATTGGATAGTACGTCACCATACTTTAAAACCGGTTCCCACCATTTTTTTTCAGCTTGATTTTTTGATGAAAAACGGACTTTTTGCTTTTTCATGTTATGGATCAGTTGGGCATAGATAAAAGCTGTTGAAACCCTTTACCCCGCTTGGATTTGGTTAATACTTGGTTTATTGGATGCGCACCATTGGATAGTACGTCACCATACTTTAAAACCGGTTCCCACCATTTTTTTCAGCATGACTTTTGATGAAAAAGGGACTTTTTGCTTTTTCATGTTATGGATCAGTTGGGCTTAGATACAAGCTGTTGAAACCCTTTACCCCGCTTGGATTTGGTTAATACTTGGTTTATTGGATGCGCACCATTGGATAGTACGTCACCATACTTTAAAACCGGTTCCCACCATTTTTTTTCAGCTTGATTTTTTGATGAAAAACGGACTTTTTGCTTTTTCATGTTATGGATCAGTTGGGCATAGATAAAAGCTGTTGAAACCCTTTACCCCGCTTGGATTTGGTTAATACTTGGTTTATTGGATGCGCACCATTGGATAGTACGTCACCATACTTTAAAACCGGTTCCCACCATTTTTTTCAGCATGACTTTTGATGAAAAAGGGACTTTTTGCTTTTTCATGTTATGGATCAGTTGGGCTTAGATACAAGCTGTTGAAACCCTTTACCCCGCTTGGATTTGGTTAATACTTGGTTTATTGGATGCGCACCATTGGATAGTACGTCACCATACTTTAAAACCGGTTCCCACCATTTTTTTTCAGCTTGATTTTTTGATGAAAAACGGACTTTTTGCTTTTTCATGTTATGGATCAGTTGGGCATAGATAAAAGCTGTTGAAACCCTTTACCCCGCTTGGATTTGGTTAATACTTGGTTTATTGGATGCGCACCATTGGATAGTACGTCACCATACTTTAAAACCGGTTCCCACCATTTTTTTCAGCATGACTTTTGATGAAAAAGGGACTTTTTGCTTTTTCATGTTATGGATCAGTTGGGCTTAGATACAAGCTGTTGAAACCCTTTACCCCGCTTGGATTTGGTTAATACTTGGTTTATTGGATGCGCACCATTGGATAGTACGTCACCATACTTTAAAACCGGTTCCCACCATTTTTTTTCAGCTTGATTTTTTGATGAAAAACGGACTTTTTGCTTTTTCATGTTATGGATCAGTTGGGCATAGATAAAAGCTGTTGAAACCCTTTACCCCGCTTGGATTTGGTTAATACTTGGTTTATTGGATGCGCACCATTGGATAGTACGTCACCATACTTTAAAACCGGTTCCCACCATTTTTTTCAGCATGACTTTTGATGAAAAAGGGACTTTTTGCTTTTTCATGTTATGGATCAGTTGGGCTTAGATACAAGCTGTTGAAACCCTTTACCCCGCTTGGATTTGGTTAATACTTGGTTTATTGGATGCGCACCATTGGATAGTACGTCACCATACTTTAAAACCGGTTCCCACCATTTTTTTTCAGCTTGATTTTTTGATGAAAAACGGACTTTTTGCTTTTTCATGTTATGGATCAGTTGGGCATAGATAAAAGCTGTTGAAACCCTTTACCCCGCTTGGATTTGGTTAATACTTGGTTTATTGGATGCGCACCATTGGATAGTACGTCACCATACTTTAAAACCGGTTCCCACCATTTTTTTCAGCATGACTTTTGATGAAAAAGGGACTTTTTGCTTTTTCATGTTATGGATCAGTTGGGCTTAGATACAAGCTGTTGAAACCCTTTACCCCGCTTGGATTTGGTTAATACTTGGTTTATTGGATGCGCACCATTGGATAGTACGTCACCATACTTTAAAACCGGTTCCCACCATTTTTTTTCAGCTTGATTTTTTGATGAAAAACGGACTTTTTGCTTTTTCATGTTATGGATCAGTTGGGCATAGATAAAAGCTGTTGAAACCCTTTACCCCGCTTGGATTTGGTTAATACTTGGTTTATTGGATGCGCACCATTGGATAGTACGTCACCATACTTTAAAACCGGTTCCCACCATTTTTTTCAGCATGACTTTTGATGAAAAAGGGACTTTTTGCTTTTTCATGTTATGGATCAGTTGGGCTTAGATACAAGCTGTTGAAACCCTTTACCCCGCTTGGATTTGGTTAATACTTGGTTTATTGGATGCGCACCATTGGATAGTACGTCACCATACTTTAAAACCGGTTCCCACCATTTTTTTTCAGCTTGATTTTTTGATGAAAAACGGACTTTTTGCTTTTTCATGTTATGGATCAGTTGGGCATAGATAAAAGCTGTTGAAACCCTTTACCCCGCTTGGATTTGGTTAATACTTGGTTTATTGGATGCGCACCATTGGATAGTACGTCACCATACTTTAAAACCGGTTCCCACCATTTTTTTCAGCATGACTTTTGATGAAAAAGGGACTTTTTGCTTTTTCATGTTATGGATCAGTTGGGCTTAGATACAAGCTGTTGAAACCCTTTACCCCGCTTGGATTTGGTTAATACTTGGTTTATTGGATGCGCACCATTGGATAGTACGTCACCATACTTTAAAACCGGTTCCCACCATTTTTTTTCAGCTTGATTTTTTGATGAAAAACGGACTTTTTGCTTTTTCATGTTATGGATCAGTTGGGCATAGATAAAAGCTGTTGAAACCCTTTACCCCGCTTGGATTTGGTTAATACTTGGTTTATTGGATGCGCACCATTGGATAGTACGTCACCATACTTTAAAACCGGTTCCCACCATTTTTTTCAGCATGACTTTTGATGAAAAAGGGACTTTTTGCTTTTTCATGTTATGGATCAGTTGGGCTTAGATACAAGCTGTTGAAACCCTTTACCCCGCTTGGATTTGGTTAATACTTGGTTTATTGGATGCGCACCATTGGATAGTACGTCACCATACTTTAAAACCGGTTCCCACCATTTTTTTTCAGCTTGATTTTTTGATGAAAAACGGACTTTTTGCTTTTTCATGTTATGGATCAGTTGGGCATAGATAAAAGCTGTTGAAACCCTTTACCCCGCTTGGATTTGGTTAATACTTGGTTTATTGGATGCGCACCATTGGATAGTACGTCACCATACTTTAAAACCGGTTCCCACCATTTTTTTCAGCATGACTTTTGATGAAAAAGGGACTTTTTGCTTTTTCATGTTATGGATCAGTTGGGCTTAGATACAAGCTGTTGAAACCCTTTACCCCGCTTGGATTTGGTTAATACTTGGTTTATTGGATGCGCACCATTGGATAGTACGTCACCATACTTTAAAACCGGTTCCCACCATTTTTTTTCAGCTTGATTTTTTGATGAAAAACGGACTTTTTGCTTTTTCATGTTATGGATCAGTTGGGCATAGATAAAAGCTGTTGAAACCCTTTACCCCGCTTGGATTTGGTTAATACTTGGTTTATTGGATGCGCACCATTGGATAGTACGTCACCATACTTTAAAACCGGTTCCCACCATTTTTTTCAGCATGACTTTTGATGAAAAAGGGACTTTTTGCTTTTTCATGTTATGGATCAGTTGGGCTTAGATACAAGCTGTTGAAACCCTTTACCCCGCTTGGATTTGGTTAATACTTGGTTTATTGGATGCGCACCATTGGATAGTACGTCACCATACTTTAAAACCGGTTCCCACCATTTTTTTTCAGCTTGATTTTTTGATGAAAAACGGACTTTTTGCTTTTTCATGTTATGGATCAGTTGGGCATAGATAAAAGCTGTTGAAACCCTTTACCCCGCTTGGATTTGGTTAATACTTGGTTTATTGGATGCGCACCATTGGATAGTACGTCACCATACTTTAAAACCGGTTCCCACCATTTTTTTCAGCATGACTTTTGATGAAAAAGGGACTTTTTGCTTTTTCATGTTATGGATCAGTTGGGCTTAGATACAAGCTGTTGAAACCCTTTACCCCGCTTGGATTTGGTTAATACTTGGTTTATTGGATGCGCACCATTGGATAGTACGTCACCATACTTTAAAACCGGTTCCCACCATTTTTTTTCAGCTTGATTTTTTGATGAAAAACGGACTTTTTGCTTTTTCATGTTATGGATCAGTTGGGCATAGATAAAAGCTGTTGAAACCCTTTACCCCGCTTGGATTTGGTTAATACTTGGTTTATTGGATGCGCACCATTGGATAGTACGTCACCATACTTTAAAACCGGTTCCCACCATTTTTTTCAGCATGACTTTTGATGAAAAAGGGACTTTTTGCTTTTTCATGTTATGGATCAGTTGGGCTTAGATACAAGCTGTTGAAACCCTTTACCCCGCTTGGATTTGGTTAATACTTGGTTTATTGGATGCGCACCATTGGATAGTACGTCACCATACTTTAAAACCGGTTCCCACCATTTTTTTTCAGCTTGATTTTTTGATGAAAAACGGACTTTTTGCTTTTTCATGTTATGGATCAGTTGGGCATAGATAAAAGCTGTTGAAACCCTTTACCCCGCTTGGATTTGGTTAATACTTGGTTTATTGGATGCGCACCATTGGATAGTACGTCACCATACTTTAAAACCGGTTCCCACCATTTTTTTCAGCATGACTTTTGATGAAAAAGGGACTTTTTGCTTTTTCATGTTATGGATCAGTTGGGCTTAGATACAAGCTGTTGAAACCCTTTACCCCGCTTGGATTTGGTTAATACTTGGTTTATTGGATGCGCACCATTGGATAGTACGTCACCATACTTTAAAACCGGTTCCCACCATTTTTTTTCAGCTTGATTTTTTGATGAAAAACGGACTTTTTGCTTTTTCATGTTATGGATCAGTTGGGCATAGATAAAAGCTGTTGAAACCCTTTACCCCGCTTGGATTTGGTTAATACTTGGTTTATTGGATGCGCACCATTGGATAGTACGTCACCATACTTTAAAACCGGTTCCCACCATTTTTTTCAGCATGACTTTTGATGAAAAAGGGACTTTTTGCTTTTTCATGTTATGGATCAGTTGGGCTTAGATACAAGCTGTTGAAACCCTTTACCCCGCTTGGATTTGGTTAATACTTGGTTTATTGGATGCGCACCATTGGATAGTACGTCACCATACTTTAAAACCGGTTCCCACCATTTTTTTTCAGCTTGATTTTTTGATGAAAAACGGACTTTTTGCTTTTTCATGTTATGGATCAGTTGGGCATAGATAAAAGCTGTTGAAACCCTTTACCCCGCTTGGATTTGGTTAATACTTGGTTTATTGGATGCGCACCATTGGATAGTACGTCACCATACTTTAAAACCGGTTCCCACCATTTTTTTCAGCATGACTTTTGATGAAAAAGGGACTTTTTGCTTTTTCATGTTATGGATCAGTTGGGCTTAGATACAAGCTGTTGAAACCCTTTACCCCGCTTGGATTTGGTTAATACTTGGTTTATTGGATGCGCACCATTGGATAGTACGTCACCATACTTTAAAACCGGTTCCCACCATTTTTTTTCAGCTTGATTTTTTGATGAAAAACGGACTTTTTGCTTTTTCATGTTATGGATCAGTTGGGCATAGATAAAAGCTGTTGAAACCCTTTACCCCGCTTGGATTTGGTTAATACTTGGTTTATTGGATGCGCACCATTGGATAGTACGTCACCATACTTTAAAACCGGTTCCCACCATTTTTTTCAGCATGACTTTTGATGAAAAAGGGACTTTTTGCTTTTTCATGTTATGGATCAGTTGGGCTTAGATACAAGCTGTTGAAACCCTTTACCCCGCTTGGATTTGGTTAATACTTGGTTTATTGGATGCGCACCATTGGATAGTACGTCACCATACTTTAAAACCGGTTCCCACCATTTTTTTTCAGCTTGATTTTTTGATGAAAAACGGACTTTTTGCTTTTTCATGTTATGGATCAGTTGGGCATAGATAAAAGCTGTTGAAACCCTTTACCCCGCTTGGATTTGGTTAATACTTGGTTTATTGGATGCGCACCATTGGATAGTACGTCACCATACTTTAAAACCGGTTCCCACCATTTTTTTCAGCATGACTTTTGATGAAAAAGGGACTTTTTGCTTTTTCATGTTATGGATCAGTTGGGCTTAGATACAAGCTGTTGAAACCCTTTACCCCGCTTGGATTTGGTTAATACTTGGTTTATTGGATGCGCACCATTGGATAGTACGTCACCATACTTTAAAACCGGTTCCCACCATTTTTTTTCAGCTTGATTTTTTGATGAAAAACGGACTTTTTGCTTTTTCATGTTATGGATCAGTTGGGCATAGATAAAAGCTGTTGAAACCCTTTACCCCGCTTGGATTTGGTTAATACTTGGTTTATTGGATGCGCACCATTGGATAGTACGTCACCATACTTTAAAACCGGTTCCCACCATTTTTTTCAGCATGACTTTTGATGAAAAAGGGACTTTTTGCTTTTTCATGTTATGGATCAGTTGGGCTTAGATACAAGCTGTTGAAACCCTTTACCCCGCTTGGATTTGGTTAATACTTGGTTTATTGGATGCGCACCATTGGATAGTACGTCACCATACTTTAAAACCGGTTCCCACCATTTTTTTTCAGCTTGATTTTTTGATGAAAAACGGACTTTTTGCTTTTTCATGTTATGGATCAGTTGGGCATAGATAAAAGCTGTTGAAACCCTTTACCCCGCTTGGATTTGGTTAATACTTGGTTTATTGGATGCGCACCATTGGATAGTACGTCACCATACTTTAAAACCGGTTCCCACCATTTTTTTCAGCATGACTTTTGATGAAAAAGGGACTTTTTGCTTTTTCATGTTATGGATCAGTTGGGCTTAGATACAAGCTGTTGAAACCCTTTACCCCGCTTGGATTTGGTTAATACTTGGTTTATTGGATGCGCACCATTGGATAGTACGTCACCATACTTTAAAACCGGTTCCCACCATTTTTTTTCAGCTTGATTTTTTGATGAAAAACGGACTTTTTGCTTTTTCATGTTATGGATCAGTTGGGCATAGATAAAAGCTGTTGAAACCCTTTACCCCGCTTGGATTTGGTTAATACTTGGTTTATTGGATGCGCACCATTGGATAGTACGTCACCATACTTTAAAACCGGTTCCCACCATTTTTTTCAGCATGACTTTTGATGAAAAAGGGACTTTTTGCTTTTTCATGTTATGGATCAGTTGGGCTTAGATACAAGCTGTTGAAACCCTTTACCCCGCTTGGATTTGGTTAATACTTGGTTTATTGGATGCGCACCATTGGATAGTACGTCACCATACTTTAAAACCGGTTCCCACCATTTTTTTTCAGCTTGATTTTTTGATGAAAAACGGACTTTTTGCTTTTTCATGTTATGGATCAGTTGGGCATAGATAAAAGCTGTTGAAACCCTTTACCCCTGCTTGGATTTGGTTAATACTTGGTTTATTGGATGCGCACCATTGGATAGTACGTCACCATACTTTAAAACCGGTTCCCACCATTTTTTTCAGCATGACTTTTGATGAAAAAGGGACTTTTTGCTTTTTCATGTTATGGATCAGTTGGGCTTAGATACAAGCTGTTGAAACCCTTTACCCCGCTTGGATTTGGTTAATACTTGGTTTATTGGATGCGCACCATTGGATAGTACGTCACCATACTTTAAAACCGGTTCCCACCATTTTTTTTCAGCTTGATTTTTTGATGAAAAACGGACTTTTTGCTTTTTCATGTTATGGATCAGTTGGGCATAGATAAAAGCTGTTGAAACCCTTTACCCCGCTTGGATTTGGTTAATACTTGGTTTATTGGATGCGCACCATTGGATAGTACGTCACCATACTTTAAAACCGGTTCCCACCATTTTTTTCAGCATGACTTTTGATGAAAAAGGGACTTTTTGCTTTTTCATGTTATGGATCAGTTGGGCTTAGATACAAGCTGTTGAAACCCTTTACCCCGCTTGGATTTGGTTAATACTTGGTTTATTGGATGCGCACCATTGGATAGTACGTCACCATACTTTAAAACCGGTTCCCACCATTTTTTTTCAGCTTGATTTTTTGATGAAAAACGGACTTTTTGCTTTTTCATGTTATGGATCAGTTGGGCATAGATAAAAGCTGTTGAAACCCTTTACCCCGCTTGGATTTGGTTAATACTTGGTTTATTGGATGCGCACCATTGGATAGTACGTCACCATACTTTAAAACCGGTTCCCACCATTTTTTTCAGCATGACTTTTGATGAAAAAGGGACTTTTTGCTTTTTCATGTTATGGATCAGTTGGGCTTAGATACAAGCTGTTGAAACCCTTTACCCCGCTTGGATTTGGTTAATACTTGGTTTATTGGATGCGCACCATTGGATAGTACGTCACCATACTTTAAAACCGGTTCCCACCATTTTTTTTCAGCTTGATTTTTTGATGAAAAACGGACTTTTTGCTTTTTCATGTTATGGATCAGTTGGGCATAGATAAAAGCTGTTGAAACCCTTTACCCCGCTTGGATTTGGTTAATACTTGGTTTATTGGATGCGCACCATTGGATAGTACGTCACCATACTTTAAAACCGGTTCCCACCATTTTTTTCAGCATGACTTTTGATGAAAAAGGGACTTTTTGCTTTTTCATGTTATGGATCAGTTGGGCTTAGATACAAGCTGTTGAAACCCTTTACCCCGCTTGGATTTGGTTAATACTTGGTTTATTGGATGCGCACCATTGGATAGTACGTCACCATACTTTAAAACCGGTTCCCACCATTTTTTTTCAGCTTGATTTTTTGATGAAAAACGGACTTTTTGCTTTTTCATGTTATGGATCAGTTGGGCATAGATAAAAGCTGTTGAAACCCTTTACCCCGCTTGGATTTGGTTAATACTTGGTTTATTGGATGCGCACCATTGGATAGTACGTCACCATACTTTAAAACCGGTTCCCACCATTTTTTTCAGCATGACTTTTGATGAAAAAGGGACTTTTTGCTTTTTCATGTTATGGATCAGTTGGGCTTAGATACAAGCTGTTGAAACCCTTTACCCCGCTTGGATTTGGTTAATACTTGGTTTATTGGATGCGCACCATTGGATAGTACGTCACCATACTTTAAAACCGGTTCCCACCATTTTTTTTCAGCTTGATTTTTTGATGAAAAACGGACTTTTTGCTTTTTCATGTTATGGATCAGTTGGGCATAGATAAAAGCTGTTGAAACCCTTTACCCCGCTTGGATTTGGTTAATACTTGGTTTATTGGATGCGCACCATTGGATAGTACGTCACCATACTTTAAAACCGGTTCCCACCATTTTTTTCAGCATGACTTTTGATGAAAAAGGGACTTTTTGCTTTTTCATGTTATGGATCAGTTGGGCTTAGATACAAGCTGTTGAAACCCTTTACCCCGCTTGGATTTGGTTAATACTTGGTTTATTGGATGCGCACCATTGGATAGTACGTCACCATACTTTAAAACCGGTTCCCACCATTTTTTTTCAGCTTGATTTTTTGATGAAAAACGGACTTTTTGCTTTTTCATGTTATGGATCAGTTGGGCATAGATAAAAGCTGTTGAAACCCTTTACCCCGCTTGGATTTGGTTAATACTTGGTTTATTGGATGCGCACCATTGGATAGTACGTCACCATACTTTAAAACCGGTTCCCACCATTTTTTTCAGCATGACTTTTGATGAAAAAGGGACTTTTTGCTTTTTCATGTTATGGATCAGTTGGGCTTAGATACAAGCTGTTGAAACCCTTTACCCCGCTTGGATTTGGTTAATACTTGGTTTATTGGATGCGCACCATTGGATAGTACGTCACCATACTTTAAAACCGGTTCCCACCATTTTTTTTCAGCTTGATTTTTTGATGAAAAACGGACTTTTTGCTTTTTCATGTTATGGATCAGTTGGGCATAGATAAAAGCTGTTGAAACCCTTTACCCCGCTTGGATTTGGTTAATACTTGGTTTATTGGATGCGCACCATTGGATAGTACGTCACCATACTTTAAAACCGGTTCCCACCATTTTTTTCAGCATGACTTTTGATGAAAAAGGGACTTTTTGCTTTTTCATGTTATGGATCAGTTGGGCTTAGATACAAGCTGTTGAAACCCTTTACCCCGCTTGGATTTGGTTAATACTTGGTTTATTGGATGCGCACCATTGGATAGTACGTCACCATACTTTAAAACCGGTTCCCACCATTTTTTTTCAGCTTGATTTTTTGATGAAAAACGGACTTTTTGCTTTTTCATGTTATGGATCAGTTGGGCATAGATAAAAGCTGTTGAAACCCTTTACCCCGCTTGGATTTGGTTAATACTTGGTTTATTGGATGCGCACCATTGGATAGTACGTCACCATACTTTAAAACCGGTTCCCACCATTTTTTTCAGCATGACTTTTGATGAAAAAGGGACTTTTTGCTTTTTCATGTTATGGATCAGTTGGGCTTAGATACAAGCTGTTGAAACCCTTTACCCCGCTTGGATTTGGTTAATACTTGGTTTATTGGATGCGCACCATTGGATAGTACGTCACCATACTTTAAAACCGGTTCCCACCATTTTTTTTCAGCTTGATTTTTTGATGAAAAACGGACTTTTTGCTTTTTCATGTTATGGATCAGTTGGGCATAGATAAAAGCTGTTGAAACCCTTTACCCCGCTTGGATTTGGTTAATACTTGGTTTATTGGATGCGCACCATTGGATAGTACGTCACCATACTTTAAAACCGGTTCCCACCATTTTTTTCAGCATGACTTTTGATGAAAAAGGGACTTTTTGCTTTTTCATGTTATGGATCAGTTGGGCTTAGATACAAGCTGTTGAAACCCTTTACCCCGCTTGGATTTGGTTAATACTTGGTTTATTGGATGCGCACCATTGGATAGTACGTCACCATACTTTAAAACCGGTTCCCACCATTTTTTTTCAGCTTGATTTTTTGATGAAAAACGGACTTTTTGCTTTTTCATGTTATGGATCAGTTGGGCATAGATAAAAGCTGTTGAAACCCTTTACCCCGCTTGGATTTGGTTAATACTTGGTTTATTGGATGCGCACCATTGGATAGTACGTCACCATACTTTAAAACCGGTTCCCACCATTTTTTTCAGCATGACTTTTGATGAAAAAGGGACTTTTTGCTTTTTCATGTTATGGATCAGTTGGGCTTAGATACAAGCTGTTGAAACCCTTTACCCCGCTTGGATTTGGTTAATACTTGGTTTATTGGATGCGCACCATTGGATAGTACGTCACCATACTTTAAAACCGGTTCCCACCATTTTTTTTCAGCTTGATTTTTTGATGAAAAACGGACTTTTTGCTTTTTCATGTTATGGATCAGTTGGGCATAGATAAAAGCTGTTGAAACCCTTTACCCCGCTTGGATTTGGTTAATACTTGGTTTATTGGATGCGCACCATTGGATAGTACGTCACCATACTTTAAAACCGGTTCCCACCATTTTTTTCAGCATGACTTTTGATGAAAAAGGGACTTTTTGCTTTTTCATGTTATGGATCAGTTGGGCTTAGATACAAGCTGTTGAAACCCTTTACCCCGCTTGGATTTGGTTAATACTTGGTTTATTGGATGCGCACCATTGGATAGTACGTCACCATACTTTAAAACCGGTTCCCACCATTTTTTTTCAGCTTGATTTTTTGATGAAAAACGGACTTTTTGCTTTTTCATGTTATGGATCAGTTGGGCATAGATAAAAGCTGTTGAAACCCTTTACCCCGCTTGGATTTGGTTAATACTTGGTTTATTGGATGCGCACCATTGGATAGTACGTCACCATACTTTAAAACCGGTTCCCACCATTTTTTTCAGCATGACTTTTGATGAAAAAGGGACTTTTTGCTTTTTCATGTTATGGATCAGTTGGGCTTAGATACAAGCTGTTGAAACCCTTTACCCCGCTTGGATTTGGTTAATACTTGGTTTATTGGATGCGCACCATTGGATAGTACGTCACCATACTTTAAAACCGGTTCCCACCATTTTTTTTCAGCTTGATTTTTTGATGAAAAACGGACTTTTTGCTTTTTCATGTTATGGATCAGTTGGGCATAGATAAAAGCTGTTGAAACCCTTTACCCCGCTTGGATTTGGTTAATACTTGGTTTATTGGATGCGCACCATTGGATAGTACGTCACCATACTTTAAAACCGGTTCCCACCATTTTTTTCAGCATGACTTTTGATGAAAAAGGGACTTTTTGCTTTTTCATGTTATGGATCAGTTGGGCTTAGATACAAGCTGTTGAAACCCTTTACCCCGCTTGGATTTGGTTAATACTTGGTTTATTGGATGCGCACCATTGGATAGTACGTCACCATACTTTAAAACCGGTTCCCACCATTTTTTTTCAGCTTGATTTTTTGATGAAAAACGGACTTTTTGCTTTTTCATGTTATGGATCAGTTGGGCATAGATAAAAGCTGTTGAAACCCTTTACCCCGCTTGGATTTGGTTAATACTTGGTTTATTGGATGCGCACCATTGGATAGTACGTCACCATACTTTAAAACCGGTTCCCACCATTTTTTTCAGCATGACTTTTGATGAAAAAGGGACTTTTTGCTTTTTCATGTTATGGATCAGTTGGGCTTAGATACAAGCTGTTGAAACCCTTTACCCCGCTTGGATTTGGTTAATACTTGGTTTATTGGATGCGCACCATTGGATAGTACGTCACCATACTTTAAAACCGGTTCCCACCATTTTTTTTCAGCTTGATTTTTTGATGAAAAACGGACTTTTTGCTTTTTCATGTTATGGATCAGTTGGGCATAGATAAAAGCTGTTGAAACCCTTTACCCCGCTTGGATTTGGTTAATACTTGGTTTATTGGATGCGCACCATTGGATAGTACGTCACCATACTTTAAAACCGGTTCCCACCATTTTTTTCAGCATGACTTTTGATGAAAAAGGGACTTTTTGCTTTTTCATGTTATGGATCAGTTGGGCTTAGATACAAGCTGTTGAAACCCTTTACCCCGCTTGGATTTGGTTAATACTTGGTTTATTGGATGCGCACCATTGGATAGTACGTCACCATACTTTAAAACCGGTTCCCACCATTTTTTTTCAGCTTGATTTTTTGATGAAAAACGGACTTTTTGCTTTTTCATGTTATGGATCAGTTGGGCATAGATAAAAGCTGTTGAAACCCTTTACCCCGCTTGGATTTGGTTAATACTTGGTTTATTGGATGCGCACCATTGGATAGTACGTCACCATACTTTAAAACCGGTTCCCACCATTTTTTTCAGCATGACTTTTGATGAAAAAGGGACTTTTTGCTTTTTCATGTTATGGATCAGTTGGGCTTAGATACAAGCTGTTGAAACCCTTTACCCCGCTTGGATTTGGTTAATACTTGGTTTATTGGATGCGCACCATTGGATAGTACGTCACCATACTTTAAAACCGGTTCCCACCATTTTTTTTCAGCTTGATTTTTTGATGAAAAACGGACTTTTTGCTTTTTCATGTTATGGATCAGTTGGGCATAGATAAAAGCTGTTGAAACCCTTTACCCCGCTTGGATTTGGTTAATACTTGGTTTATTGGATGCGCACCATTGGATAGTACGTCACCATACTTTAAAACCGGTTCCCACCATTTTTTTCAGCATGACTTTTGATGAAAAAGGGACTTTTTGCTTTTTCATGTTATGGATCAGTTGGGCTTAGATACAAGCTGTTGAAACCCTTTACCCCGCTTGGATTTGGTTAATACTTGGTTTATTGGATGCGCACCATTGGATAGTACGTCACCATACTTTAAAACCGGTTCCCACCATTTTTTTTCAGCTTGATTTTTTGATGAAAAACGGACTTTTTGCTTTTTCATGTTATGGATCAGTTGGGCATAGATAAAAGCTGTTGAAACCCTTTACCCCGCTTGGATTTGGTTAATACTTGGTTTATTGGATGCGCACCATTGGATAGTACGTCACCATACTTTAAAACCGGTTCCCACCATTTTTTTCAGCATGACTTTTGATGAAAAAGGGACTTTTTGCTTTTTCATGTTATGGATCAGTTGGGCTTAGATACAAGCTGTTGAAACCCTTTACCCCGCTTGGATTTGGTTAATACTTGGTTTATTGGATGCGCACCATTGGATAGTACGTCACCATACTTTAAAACCGGTTCCCACCATTTTTTTTCAGCTTGATTTTTTGATGAAAAACGGACTTTTTGCTTTTTCATGTTATGGATCAGTTGGGCATAGATAAAAGCTGTTGAAACCCTTTACCCCGCTTGGATTTGGTTAATACTTGGTTTATTGGATGCGCACCATTGGATAGTACGTCACCATACTTTAAAACCGGTTCCCACCATTTTTTTCAGCATGACTTTTGATGAAAAAGGGACTTTTTGCTTTTTCATGTTATGGATCAGTTGGGCTTAGATACAAGCTGTTGAAACCCTTTACCCCGCTTGGATTTGGTTAATACTTGGTTTATTGGATGCGCACCATTGGATAGTACGTCACCATACTTTAAAACCGGTTCCCACCATTTTTTTTCAGCTTGATTTTTTGATGAAAAACGGACTTTTTGCTTTTTCATGTTATGGATCAGTTGGGCATAGATAAAAGCTGTTGAAACCCTTTACCCCGCTTGGATTTGGTTAATACTTGGTTTATTGGATGCGCACCATTGGATAGTACGTCACCATACTTTAAAACCGGTTCCCACCATTTTTTTCAGCATGACTTTTGATGAAAAAGGGACTTTTTGCTTTTTCATGTTATGGATCAGTTGGGCTTAGATACAAGCTGTTGAAACCCTTTACCCCGCTTGGATTTGGTTAATACTTGGTTTATTGGATGCGCACCATTGGATAGTACGTCACCATACTTTAAAACCGGTTCCCACCATTTTTTTTCAGCTTGATTTTTTGATGAAAAACGGACTTTTTGCTTTTTCATGTTATGGATCAGTTGGGCATAGATAAAAGCTGTTGAAACCCTTTACCCCGCTTGGATTTGGTTAATACTTGGTTTATTGGATGCGCACCATTGGATAGTACGTCACCATACTTTAAAACCGGTTCCCACCATTTTTTTCAGCATGACTTTTGATGAAAAAGGGACTTTTTGCTTTTTCATGTTATGGATCAGTTGGGCTTAGATACAAGCTGTTGAAACCCTTTACCCCGCTTGGATTTGGTTAATACTTGGTTTATTGGATGCGCACCATTGGATAGTACGTCACCATACTTTAAAACCGGTTCCCACCATTTTTTTTCAGCTTGATTTTTTGATGAAAAACGGACTTTTTGCTTTTTCATGTTATGGATCAGTTGGGCATAGATAAAAGCTGTTGAAACCCTTTACCCCGCTTGGATTTGGTTAATACTTGGTTTATTGGATGCGCACCATTGGATAGTACGTCACCATACTTTAAAACCGGTTCCCACCATTTTTTTCAGCATGACTTTTGATGAAAAAGGGACTTTTTGCTTTTTCATGTTATGGATCAGTTGGGCTTAGATACAAGCTGTTGAAACCCTTTACCCCGCTTGGATTTGGTTAATACTTGGTTTATTGGATGCGCACCATTGGATAGTACGTCACCATACTTTAAAACCGGTTCCCACCATTTTTTTTCAGCTTGATTTTTTGATGAAAAACGGACTTTTTGCTTTTTCATGTTATGGATCAGTTGGGCATAGATAAAAGCTGTTGAAACCCTTTACCCCGCTTGGATTTGGTTAATACTTGGTTTATTGGATGCGCACCATTGGATAGTACGTCACCATACTTTAAAACCGGTTCCCACCATTTTTTTCAGCATGACTTTTGATGAAAAAGGGACTTTTTGCTTTTTCATGTTATGGATCAGTTGGGCTTAGATACAAGCTGTTGAAACCCTTTACCCCGCTTGGATTTGGTTAATACTTGGTTTATTGGATGCGCACCATTGGATAGTACGTCACCATACTTTAAAACCGGTTCCCACCATTTTTTTTCAGCTTGATTTTTTGATGAAAAACGGACTTTTTGCTTTTTCATGTTATGGATCAGTTGGGCATAGATAAAAGCTGTTGAAACCCTTTACCCCGCTTGGATTTGGTTAATACTTGGTTTATTGGATGCGCACCATTGGATAGTACGTCACCATACTTTAAAACCGGTTCCCACCATTTTTTTCAGCATGACTTTTGATGAAAAAGGGACTTTTTGCTTTTTCATGTTATGGATCAGTTGGGCTTAGATACAAGCTGTTGAAACCCTTTACCCCGCTTGGATTTGGTTAATACTTGGTTTATTGGATGCGCACCATTGGATAGTACGTCACCATACTTTAAAACCGGTTCCCACCATTTTTTTTCAGCTTGATTTTTTGATGAAAAACGGACTTTTTGCTTTTTCATGTTATGGATCAGTTGGGCATAGATAAAAGCTGTTGAAACCCTTTACCCCGCTTGGATTTGGTTAATACTTGGTTTATTGGATGCGCACCATTGGATAGTACGTCACCATACTTTAAAACCGGTTCCCACCATTTTTTTCAGCATGACTTTTGATGAAAAAGGGACTTTTTGCTTTTTCATGTTATGGATCAGTTGGGCTTAGATACAAGCTGTTGAAACCCTTTACCCCGCTTGGATTTGGTTAATACTTGGTTTATTGGATGCGCACCATTGGATAGTACGTCACCATACTTTAAAACCGGTTCCCACCATTTTTTTTCAGCTTGATTTTTTGATGAAAAACGGACTTTTTGCTTTTTCATGTTATGGATCAGTTGGGCATAGATAAAAGCTGTTGAAACCCTTTACCCCGCTTGGATTTGGTTAATACTTGGTTTATTGGATGCGCACCATTGGATAGTACGTCACCATACTTTAAAACCGGTTCCCACCATTTTTTTCAGCATGACTTTTGATGAAAAAGGGACTTTTTGCTTTTTCATGTTATGGATCAGTTGGGCTTAGATACAAGCTGTTGAAACCCTTTACCCCGCTTGGATTTGGTTAATACTTGGTTTATTGGATGCGCACCATTGGATAGTACGTCACCATACTTTAAAACCGGTTCCCACCATTTTTTTTCAGCTTGATTTTTTGATGAAAAACGGACTTTTTGCTTTTTCATGTTATGGATCAGTTGGGCATAGATAAAAGCTGTTGAAACCCTTTACCCCGCTTGGATTTGGTTAATACTTGGTTTATTGGATGCGCACCATTGGATAGTACGTCACCATACTTTAAAACCGGTTCCCACCATTTTTTTCAGCATGACTTTTGATGAAAAAGGGACTTTTTGCTTTTTCATGTTATGGATCAGTTGGGCTTAGATACAAGCTGTTGAAACCCTTTACCCCGCTTGGATTTGGTTAATACTTGGTTTATTGGATGCGCACCATTGGATAGTACGTCACCATACTTTAAAACCGGTTCCCACCATTTTTTTTCAGCTTGATTTTTTGATGAAAAACGGACTTTTTGCTTTTTCATGTTATGGATCAGTTGGGCATAGATAAAAGCTGTTGAAACCCTTTACCCCGCTTGGATTTGGTTAATACTTGGTTTATTGGATGCGCACCATTGGATAGTACGTCACCATACTTTAAAACCGGTTCCCACCATTTTTTTCAGCATGACTTTTGATGAAAAAGGGACTTTTTGCTTTTTCATGTTATGGATCAGTTGGGCTTAGATACAAGCTGTTGAAACCCTTTACCCCGCTTGGATTTGGTTAATACTTGGTTTATTGGATGCGCACCATTGGATAGTACGTCACCATACTTTAAAACCGGTTCCCACCATTTTTTTTCAGCTTGATTTTTTGATGAAAAACGGACTTTTTGCTTTTTCATGTTATGGATCAGTTGGGCATAGATAAAAGCTGTTGAAACCCTTTACCCCGCTTGGATTTGGTTAATACTTGGTTTATTGGATGCGCACCATTGGATAGTACGTCACCATACTTTAAAACCGGTTCCCACCATTTTTTTCAGCATGACTTTTGATGAAAAAGGGACTTTTTGCTTTTTCATGTTATGGATCAGTTGGGCTTAGATACAAGCTGTTGAAACCCTTTACCCCGCTTGGATTTGGTTAATACTTGGTTTATTGGATGCGCACCATTGGATAGTACGTCACCATACTTTAAAACCGGTTCCCACCATTTTTTTTCAGCTTGATTTTTTGATGAAAAACGGACTTTTTGCTTTTTCATGTTATGGATCAGTTGGGCATAGATAAAAGCTGTTGAAACCCTTTACCCCGCTTGGATTTGGTTAATACTTGGTTTATTGGATGCGCACCATTGGATAGTACGTCACCATACTTTAAAACCGGTTCCCACCATTTTTTTCAGCATGACTTTTGATGAAAAAGGGACTTTTTGCTTTTTCATGTTATGGATCAGTTGGGCTTAGATACAAGCTGTTGAAACCCTTTACCCCGCTTGGATTTGGTTAATACTTGGTTTATTGGATGCGCACCATTGGATAGTACGTCACCATACTTTAAAACCGGTTCCCACCATTTTTTTTCAGCTTGATTTTTTGATGAAAAACGGACTTTTTGCTTTTTCATGTTATGGATCAGTTGGGCATAGATAAAAGCTGTTGAAACCCTTTACCCCGCTTGGATTTGGTTAATACTTGGTTTATTGGATGCGCACCATTGGATAGTACGTCACCATACTTTAAAACCGGTTCCCACCATTTTTTTCAGCATGACTTTTGATGAAAAAGGGACTTTTTGCTTTTTCATGTTATGGATCAGTTGGGCTTAGATACAAGCTGTTGAAACCCTTTACCCCGCTTGGATTTGGTTAATACTTGGTTTATTGGATGCGCACCATTGGATAGTACGTCACCATACTTTAAAACCGGTTCCCACCATTTTTTTTCAGCTTGATTTTTTGATGAAAAACGGACTTTTTGCTTTTTCATGTTATGGATCAGTTGGGCATAGATAAAAGCTGTTGAAACCCTTTACCCCGCTTGGATTTGGTTAATACTTGGTTTATTGGATGCGCACCATTGGATAGTACGTCACCATACTTTAAAACCGGTTCCCACCATTTTTTTCAGCATGACTTTTGATGAAAAAGGGACTTTTTGCTTTTTCATGTTATGGATCAGTTGGGCTTAGATACAAGCTGTTGAAACCCTTTACCCCGCTTGGATTTGGTTAATACTTGGTTTATTGGATGCGCACCATTGGATAGTACGTCACCATACTTTAAAACCGGTTCCCACCATTTTTTTTCAGCTTGATTTTTTGATGAAAAACGGACTTTTTGCTTTTTCATGTTATGGATCAGTTGGGCATAGATAAAAGCTGTTGAAACCCTTTACCCCGCTTGGATTTGGTTAATACTTGGTTTATTGGATGCGCACCATTGGATAGTACGTCACCATACTTTAAAACCGGTTCCCACCATTTTTTTCAGCATGACTTTTGATGAAAAAGGGACTTTTTGCTTTTTCATGTTATGGATCAGTTGGGCTTAGATACAAGCTGTTGAAACCCTTTACCCCGCTTGGATTTGGTTAATACTTGGTTTATTGGATGCGCACCATTGGATAGTACGTCACCATACTTTAAAACCGGTTCCCACCATTTTTTTTCAGCTTGATTTTTTGATGAAAAACGGACTTTTTGCTTTTTCATGTTATGGATCAGTTGGGCATAGATAAAAGCTGTTGAAACCCTTTACCCCGCTTGGATTTGGTTAATACTTGGTTTATTGGATGCGCACCATTGGATAGTACGTCACCATACTTTAAAACCGGTTCCCACCATTTTTTTCAGCATGACTTTTGATGAAAAAGGGACTTTTTGCTTTTTCATGTTATGGATCAGTTGGGCTTAGATACAAGCTGTTGAAACCCTTTACCCCGCTTGGATTTGGTTAATACTTGGTTTATTGGATGCGCACCATTGGATAGTACGTCACCATACTTTAAAACCGGTTCCCACCATTTTTTTTCAGCTTGATTTTTTGATGAAAAACGGACTTTTTGCTTTTTCATGTTATGGATCAGTTGGGCATAGATAAAAGCTGTTGAAACCCTTTACCCCGCTTGGATTTGGTTAATACTTGGTTTATTGGATGCGCACCATTGGATAGTACGTCACCATACTTTAAAACCGGTTCCCACCATTTTTTTCAGCATGACTTTTGATGAAAAAGGGACTTTTTGCTTTTTCATGTTATGGATCAGTTGGGCTTAGATACAAGCTGTTGAAACCCTTTACCCCGCTTGGATTTGGTTAATACTTGGTTTATTGGATGCGCACCATTGGATAGTACGTCACCATACTTTAAAACCGGTTCCCACCATTTTTTTTCAGCTTGATTTTTTGATGAAAAACGGACTTTTTGCTTTTTCATGTTATGGATCAGTTGGGCATAGATAAAAGCTGTTGAAACCCTTTACCCCGCTTGGATTTGGTTAATACTTGGTTTATTGGATGCGCACCATTGGATAGTACGTCACCATACTTTAAAACCGGTTCCCACCATTTTTTTCAGCATGACTTTTGATGAAAAAGGGACTTTTTGCTTTTTCATGTTATGGATCAGTTGGGCTTAGATACAAGCTGTTGAAACCCTTTACCCCGCTTGGATTTGGTTAATACTTGGTTTATTGGATGCGCACCATTGGATAGTACGTCACCATACTTTAAAACCGGTTCCCACCATTTTTTTTCAGCTTGATTTTTTGATGAAAAACGGACTTTTTGCTTTTTCATGTTATGGATCAGTTGGGCATAGATAAAAGCTGTTGAAACCCTTTACCCCGCTTGGATTTGGTTAATACTTGGTTTATTGGATGCGCACCATTGGATAGTACGTCACCATACTTTAAAACCGGTTCCCACCATTTTTTTCAGCATGACTTTTGATGAAAAAGGGACTTTTTGCTTTTTCATGTTATGGATCAGTTGGGCTTAGATACAAGCTGTTGAAACCCTTTACCCCGCTTGGATTTGGTTAATACTTGGTTTATTGGATGCGCACCATTGGATAGTACGTCACCATACTTTAAAACCGGTTCCCACCATTTTTTTTCAGCTTGATTTTTTGATGAAAAACGGACTTTTTGCTTTTTCATGTTATGGATCAGTTGGGCATAGATAAAAGCTGTTGAAACCCTTTACCCCGCTTGGATTTGGTTAATACTTGGTTTATTGGATGCGCACCATTGGATAGTACGTCACCATACTTTAAAACCGGTTCCCACCATTTTTTTCAGCATGACTTTTGATGAAAAAGGGACTTTTTGCTTTTTCATGTTATGGATCAGTTGGGCTTAGATACAAGCTGTTGAAACCCTTTACCCCGCTTGGATTTGGTTAATACTTGGTTTATTGGATGCGCACCATTGGATAGTACGTCACCATACTTTAAAACCGGTTCCCACCATTTTTTTTCAGCTTGATTTTTTGATGAAAAACGGACTTTTTGCTTTTTCATGTTATGGATCAGTTGGGCATAGATAAAAGCTGTTGAAACCCTTTACCCCGCTTGGATTTGGTTAATACTTGGTTTATTGGATGCGCACCATTGGATAGTACGTCACCATACTTTAAAACCGGTTCCCACCATTTTTTTCAGCATGACTTTTGATGAAAAAGGGACTTTTTGCTTTTTCATGTTATGGATCAGTTGGGCTTAGATACAAGCTGTTGAAACCCTTTACCCCGCTTGGATTTGGTTAATACTTGGTTTATTGGATGCGCACCATTGGATAGTACGTCACCATACTTTAAAACCGGTTCCCACCATTTTTTTTCAGCTTGATTTTTTGATGAAAAACGGACTTTTTGCTTTTTCATGTTATGGATCAGTTGGGCATAGATAAAAGCTGTTGAAACCCTTTACCCCGCTTGGATTTGGTTAATACTTGGTTTATTGGATGCGCACCATTGGATAGTACGTCACCATACTTTAAAACCGGTTCCCACCATTTTTTTCAGCATGACTTTTGATGAAAAAGGGACTTTTTGCTTTTTCATGTTATGGATCAGTTGGGCTTAGATACAAGCTGTTGAAACCCTTTACCCCGCTTGGATTTGGTTAATACTTGGTTTATTGGATGCGCACCATTGGATAGTACGTCACCATACTTTAAAACCGGTTCCCACCATTTTTTTTCAGCTTGATTTTTTGATGAAAAACGGACTTTTTGCTTTTTCATGTTATGGATCAGTTGGGCATAGATAAAAGCTGTTGAAACCCTTTACCCCGCTTGGATTTGGTTAATACTTGGTTTATTGGATGCGCACCATTGGATAGTACGTCACCATACTTTAAAACCGGTTCCCACCATTTTTTTCAGCATGACTTTTGATGAAAAAGGGACTTTTTGCTTTTTCATGTTATGGATCAGTTGGGCTTAGATACAAGCTGTTGAAACCCTTTACCCCGCTTGGATTTGGTTAATACTTGGTTTATTGGATGCGCACCATTGGATAGTACGTCACCATACTTTAAAACCGGTTCCCACCATTTTTTTTCAGCTTGATTTTTTGATGAAAAACGGACTTTTTGCTTTTTCATGTTATGGATCAGTTGGGCATAGATAAAAGCTGTTGAAACCCTTTACCCCGCTTGGATTTGGTTAATACTTGGTTTATTGGATGCGCACCATTGGATAGTACGTCACCATACTTTAAAACCGGTTCCCACCATTTTTTTCAGCATGACTTTTGATGAAAAAGGGACTTTTTGCTTTTTCATGTTATGGATCAGTTGGGCTTAGATACAAGCTGTTGAAACCCTTTACCCCGCTTGGATTTGGTTAATACTTGGTTTATTGGATGCGCACCATTGGATAGTACGTCACCATACTTTAAAACCGGTTCCCACCATTTTTTTTCAGCTTGATTTTTTGATGAAAAACGGACTTTTTGCTTTTTCATGTTATGGATCAGTTGGGCATAGATAAAAGCTGTTGAAACCCTTTACCCCGCTTGGATTTGGTTAATACTTGGTTTATTGGATGCGCACCATTGGATAGTACGTCACCATACTTTAAAACCGGTTCCCACCATTTTTTTCAGCATGACTTTTGATGAAAAAGGGACTTTTTGCTTTTTCATGTTATGGATCAGTTGGGCTTAGATACAAGCTGTTGAAACCCTTTACCCCGCTTGGATTTGGTTAATACTTGGTTTATTGGATGCGCACCATTGGATAGTACGTCACCATACTTTAAAACCGGTTCCCACCATTTTTTTTCAGCTTGATTTTTTGATGAAAAACGGACTTTTTGCTTTTTCATGTTATGGATCAGTTGGGCATAGATAAAAGCTGTTGAAACCCTTTACCCCGCTTGGATTTGGTTAATACTTGGTTTATTGGATGCGCACCATTGGATAGTACGTCACCATACTTTAAAACCGGTTCCCACCATTTTTTTCAGCATGACTTTTGATGAAAAAGGGACTTTTTGCTTTTTCATGTTATGGATCAGTTGGGCTTAGATACAAGCTGTTGAAACCCTTTACCCCGCTTGGATTTGGTTAATACTTGGTTTATTGGATGCGCACCATTGGATAGTACGTCACCATACTTTAAAACCGTGTTCCCACCATTTTTTTTCAGCTTGATTTTTTGATGAAAAACGGACTTTTTGCTTTTTCATGTTATGGATCAGTTGGGCATAGATAAAAGCTGTTGAAACCCTTTACCCCGCTTGGATTTGGTTAATACTTGGTTTATTGGATGCGCACCATTGGATAGTACGTCACCATACTTTAAAACCGGTTCCCACCATTTTTTTCAGCATGACTTTTGATGAAAAAGGGACTTTTTGCTTTTTCATGTTATGGATCAGTTGGGCTTAGATACAAGCTGTTGAAACCCTTTACCCCGCTTGGATTTGGTTAATACTTGGTTTATTGGATGCGCACCATTGGATAGTACGTCACCATACTTTAAAACCGGTTCCCACCATTTTTTTTCAGCTTGATTTTTTGATGAAAAACGGACTTTTTGCTTTTTCATGTTATGGATCAGTTGGGCATAGATAAAAGCTGTTGAAACCCTTTACCCCGCTTGGATTTGGTTAATACTTGGTTTATTGGATGCGCACCATTGGATAGTACGTCACCATACTTTAAAACCGGTTCCCACCATTTTTTTCAGCATGACTTTTGATGAAAAAGGGACTTTTTGCTTTTTCATGTTATGGATCAGTTGGGCTTAGATACAAGCTGTTGAAACCCTTTACCCCGCTTGGATTTGGTTAATACTTGGTTTATTGGATGCGCACCATTGGATAGTACGTCACCATACTTTAAAACCGGTTCCCACCATTTTTTTTCAGCTTGATTTTTTGATGAAAAACGGACTTTTTGCTTTTTCATGTTATGGATCAGTTGGGCATAGATAAAAGCTGTTGAAACCCTTTACCCCGCTTGGATTTGGTTAATACTTGGTTTATTGGATGCGCACCATTGGATAGTACGTCACCATACTTTAAAACCGGTTCCCACCATTTTTTTCAGCATGACTTTTGATGAAAAAGGGACTTTTTGCTTTTTCATGTTATGGATCAGTTGGGCTTAGATACAAGCTGTTGAAACCCTTTACCCCGCTTGGATTTGGTTAATACTTGGTTTATTGGATGCGCACCATTGGATAGTACGTCACCATACTTTAAAACCGGTTCCCACCATTTTTTTTCAGCTTGATTTTTTGATGAAAAACGGACTTTTTGCTTTTTCATGTTATGGATCAGTTGGGCATAGATAAAAGCTGTTGAAACCCTTTACCCCGCTTGGATTTGGTTAATACTTGGTTTATTGGATGCGCACCATTGGATAGTACGTCACCATACTTTAAAACCGGTTCCCACCATTTTTTTCAGCATGACTTTTGATGAAAAAGGGACTTTTTGCTTTTTCATGTTATGGATCAGTTGGGCTTAGATACAAGCTGTTGAAACCCTTTACCCCGCTTGGATTTGGTTAATACTTGGTTTATTGGATGCGCACCATTGGATAGTACGTCACCATACTTTAAAACCGGTTCCCACCATTTTTTTTCAGCTTGATTTTTTGATGAAAAACGGACTTTTTGCTTTTTCATGTTATGGATCAGTTGGGCATAGATAAAAGCTGTTGAAACCCTTTACCCCGCTTGGATTTGGTTAATACTTGGTTTATTGGATGCGCACCATTGGATAGTACGTCACCATACTTTAAAACCGGTTCCCACCATTTTTTTCAGCATGACTTTTGATGAAAAAGGGACTTTTTGCTTTTTCATGTTATGGATCAGTTGGGCTTAGATACAAGCTGTTGAAACCCTTTACCCCGCTTGGATTTGGTTAATACTTGGTTTATTGGATGCGCACCATTGGATAGTACGTCACCATACTTTAAAACCGGTTCCCACCATTTTTTTTCAGCTTGATTTTTTGATGAAAAACGGACTTTTTGCTTTTTCATGTTATGGATCAGTTGGGCATAGATAAAAGCTGTTGAAACCCTTTACCCCGCTTGGATTTGGTTAATACTTGGTTTATTGGATGCGCACCATTGGATAGTACGTCACCATACTTTAAAACCGGTTCCCACCATTTTTTTCAGCATGACTTTTGATGAAAAAGGGACTTTTTGCTTTTTCATGTTATGGATCAGTTGGGCTTAGATACAAGCTGTTGAAACCCTTTACCCCGCTTGGATTTGGTTAATACTTGGTTTATTGGATGCGCACCATTGGATAGTACGTCACCATACTTTAAAACCGGTTCCCACCATTTTTTTTCAGCTTGATTTTTTGATGAAAAACGGACTTTTTGCTTTTTCATGTTATGGATCAGTTGGGCATAGATAAAAGCTGTTGAAACCCTTTACCCCGCTTGGATTTGGTTAATACTTGGTTTATTGGATGCGCACCATTGGATAGTACGTCACCATACTTTAAAACCGGTTCCCACCATTTTTTTCAGCATGACTTTTGATGAAAAAGGGACTTTTTGCTTTTTCATGTTATGGATCAGTTGGGCTTAGATACAAGCTGTTGAAACCCTTTACCCCGCTTGGATTTGGTTAATACTTGGTTTATTGGATGCGCACCATTGGATAGTACGTCACCATACTTTAAAACCGGTTCCCACCATTTTTTTTCAGCTTGATTTTTTGATGAAAAACGGACTTTTTGCTTTTTCATGTTATGGATCAGTTGGGCATAGATAAAAGCTGTTGAAACCCTTTACCCCGCTTGGATTTGGTTAATACTTGGTTTATTGGATGCGCACCATTGGATAGTACGTCACCATACTTTAAAACCGGTTCCCACCATTTTTTTCAGCATGACTTTTGATGAAAAAGGGACTTTTTGCTTTTTCATGTTATGGATCAGTTGGGCTTAGATACAAGCTGTTGAAACCCTTTACCCCGCTTGGATTTGGTTAATACTTGGTTTATTGGATGCGCACCATTGGATAGTACGTCACCATACTTTAAAACCGGTTCCCACCATTTTTTTTCAGCTTGATTTTTTGATGAAAAACGGACTTTTTGCTTTTTCATGTTATGGATCAGTTGGGCATAGATAAAAGCTGTTGAAACCCTTTACCCCGCTTGGATTTGGTTAATACTTGGTTTATTGGATGCGCACCATTGGATAGTACGTCACCATACTTTAAAACCGGTTCCCACCATTTTTTTCAGCATGACTTTTGATGAAAAAGGGACTTTTTGCTTTTTCATGTTATGGATCAGTTGGGCTTAGATACAAGCTGTTGAAACCCTTTACCCCGCTTGGATTTGGTTAATACTTGGTTTATTGGATGCGCACCATTGGATAGTACGTCACCATACTTTAAAACCGGTTCCCACCATTTTTTTTCAGCTTGATTTTTTGATGAAAAACGGACTTTTTGCTTTTTCATGTTATGGATCAGTTGGGCATAGATAAAAGCTGTTGAAACCCTTTACCCCGCTTGGATTTGGTTAATACTTGGTTTATTGGATGCGCACCATTGGATAGTACGTCACCATACTTTAAAACCGGTTCCCACCATTTTTTTCAGCATGACTTTTGATGAAAAAGGGACTTTTTGCTTTTTCATGTTATGGATCAGTTGGGCTTAGATACAAGCTGTTGAAACCCTTTACCCCGCTTGGATTTGGTTAATACTTGGTTTATTGGATGCGCACCATTGGATAGTACGTCACCATACTTTAAAACCGGTTCCCACCATTTTTTTTCAGCTTGATTTTTTGATGAAAAACGGACTTTTTGCTTTTTCATGTTATGGATCAGTTGGGCATAGATAAAAGCTGTTGAAACCCTTTACCCCGCTTGGATTTGGTTAATACTTGGTTTATTGGATGCGCACCATTGGATAGTACGTCACCATACTTTAAAACCGGTTCCCACCATTTTTTTCAGCATGACTTTTGATGAAAAAGGGACTTTTTGCTTTTTCATGTTATGGATCAGTTGGGCTTAGATACAAGCTGTTGAAACCCTTTACCCCGCTTGGATTTGGTTAATACTTGGTTTATTGGATGCGCACCATTGGATAGTACGTCACCATACTTTAAAACCGGTTCCCACCATTTTTTTTCAGCTTGATTTTTTGATGAAAAACGGACTTTTTGCTTTTTCATGTTATGGATCAGTTGGGCATAGATAAAAGCTGTTGAAACCCTTTACCCCGCTTGGATTTGGTTAATACTTGGTTTATTGGATGCGCACCATTGGATAGTACGTCACCATACTTTAAAACCGGTTCCCACCATTTTTTTCAGCATGACTTTTGATGAAAAAGGGACTTTTTGCTTTTTCATGTTATGGATCAGTTGGGCTTAGATACAAGCTGTTGAAACCCTTTACCCCGCTTGGATTTGGTTAATACTTGGTTTATTGGATGCGCACCATTGGATAGTACGTCACCATACTTTAAAACCGGTTCCCACCATTTTTTTTCAGCTTGATTTTTTGATGAAAAACGGACTTTTTGCTTTTTCATGTTATGGATCAGTTGGGCATAGATAAAAGCTGTTGAAACCCTTTACCCCGCTTGGATTTGGTTAATACTTGGTTTATTGGATGCGCACCATTGGATAGTACGTCACCATACTTTAAAACCGGTTCCCACCATTTTTTTCAGCATGACTTTTGATGAAAAAGGGACTTTTTGCTTTTTCATGTTATGGATCAGTTGGGCTTAGATACAAGCTGTTGAAACCCTTTACCCCGCTTGGATTTGGTTAATACTTGGTTTATTGGATGCGCACCATTGGATAGTACGTCACCATACTTTAAAACCGGTTCCCACCATTTTTTTTCAGCTTGATTTTTTGATGAAAAACGGACTTTTTGCTTTTTCATGTTATGGATCAGTTGGGCATAGATAAAAGCTGTTGAAACCCTTTACCCCGCTTGGATTTGGTTAATACTTGGTTTATTGGATGCGCACCATTGGATAGTACGTCACCATACTTTAAAACCGGTTCCCACCATTTTTTTCAGCATGACTTTTGATGAAAAAGGGACTTTTTGCTTTTTCATGTTATGGATCAGTTGGGCTTAGATACAAGCTGTTGAAACCCTTTACCCCGCTTGGATTTGGTTAATACTTGGTTTATTGGATGCGCACCATTGGATAGTACGTCACCATACTTTAAAACCGGTTCCCACCATTTTTTTTCAGCTTGATTTTTTGATGAAAAACGGACTCTTTTTGCTTTTTCATGTTATGGATCAGTTGGGCATAGATAAAAGCTGTTGAAACCCTTTACCCCGCTTGGATTTGGTTAATACTTGGTTTATTGGATGCGCACCATTGGATAGTACGTCACCATACTTTAAAACCGGTTCCCACCATTTTTTTCAGCATGACTTTTGATGAAAAAGGGACTTTTTGCTTTTTCATGTTATGGATCAGTTGGGCTTAGATACAAGCTGTTGAAACCCTTTACCCCGCTTGGATTTGGTTAATACTTGGTTTATTGGATGCGCACCATTGGATAGTACGTCACCATACTTTAAAACCGGTTCCCACCATTTTTTTTCAGCTTGATTTTTTGATGAAAAACGGACTTTTTGCTTTTTCATGTTATGGATCAGTTGGGCATAGATAAAAGCTGTTGAAACCCTTTACCCCGCTTGGATTTGGTTAATACTTGGTTTATTGGATGCGCACCATTGGATAGTACGTCACCATACTTTAAAACCGGTTCCCACCATTTTTTTCAGCATGACTTTTGATGAAAAAGGGACTTTTTGCTTTTTCATGTTATGGATCAGTTGGGCTTAGATACAAGCTGTTGAAACCCTTTACCCCGCTTGGATTTGGTTAATACTTGGTTTATTGGATGCGCACCATTGGATAGTACGTCACCATACTTTAAAACCGGTTCCCACCATTTTTTTTCAGCTTGATTTTTTGATGAAAAACGGACTTTTTGCTTTTTCATGTTATGGATCAGTTGGGCATAGATAAAAGCTGTTGAAACCCTTTACCCCGCTTGGATTTGGTTAATACTTGGTTTATTGGATGCGCACCATTGGATAGTACGTCACCATACTTTAAAACCGGTTCCCACCATTTTTTTCAGCATGACTTTTGATGAAAAAGGGACTTTTTGCTTTTTCATGTTATGGATCAGTTGGGCTTAGATACAAGCTGTTGAAACCCTTTACCCCGCTTGGATTTGGTTAATACTTGGTTTATTGGATGCGCACCATTGGATAGTACGTCACCATACTTTAAAACCGGTTCCCACCATTTTTTTTCAGCTTGATTTTTTGATGAAAAACGGACTTTTTGCTTTTTCATGTTATGGATCAGTTGGGCATAGATAAAAGCTGTTGAAACCCTTTACCCCGCTTGGATTTGGTTAATACTTGGTTTATTGGATGCGCACCATTGGATAGTACGTCACCATACTTTAAAACCGGTTCCCACCATTTTTTTCAGCATGACTTTTGATGAAAAAGGGACTTTTTGCTTTTTCATGTTATGGATCAGTTGGGCTTAGATACAAGCTGTTGAAACCCTTTACCCCGCTTGGATTTGGTTAATACTTGGTTTATTGGATGCGCACCATTGGATAGTACGTCACCATACTTTAAAACCGGTTCCCACCATTTTTTTTCAGCTTGATTTTTTGATGAAAAACGGACTTTTTGCTTTTTCATGTTATGGATCAGTTGGGCATAGATAAAAGCTGTTGAAACCCTTTACCCCGCTTGGATTTGGTTAATACTTGGTTTATTGGATGCGCACCATTGGATAGTACGTCACCATACTTTAAAACCGGTTCCCACCATTTTTTTTCAGCTTGATTTTTTGATGAAAAACGGACTTTTTGCTTTTTCATGTTATGGATCAGTTGGGCATAGATAAAAGCTGTTGAAACCCTTTACCCCGCTTGGATTTGGTTAATACTTGGTTTATTGGATGCGCACCATTGGATAGTACGTCACCATACTTTAAAACCGGTTCCCACCATTTTTTTCAGCATGACTTTTGATGAAAAAGGGACTTTTTGCTTTTTCATGTTATGGATCAGTTGGGCTTAGATACAAGCTGTTGAAACCCTTTACCCCGCTTGGATTTGGTTAATACTTGGTTTATTGGATGCGCACCATTGGATAGTACGTCACCATACTTTAAAACCGGTTCCCACCATTTTTTTTCAGCTTGATTTTTTGATGAAAAACGGACTTTTTGCTTTTTCATGTTATGGATCAGTTGGGCATAGATAAAAGCTGTTGAAACCCTTTACCCCGCTTGGATTTGGTTAATACTTGGTTTATTGGATGTGCACCATTGGATAGTACGTCACCATACTTTAAAACCGGTTCCCACCATTTTTTTCAGCATGACTTTTGATGAAAAAGGGACTTTTTGCTTTTTCATGTTATGGATCAGTTGGGCTTAGATACAAGCTGTTGAAACCCTTTACCCCGCTTGGATTTGGTTAATACTTGGTTTATTGGATGCGCACCATTGGATAGTACGTCACCATACTTTAAAACCGGTTCCCACCATTTTTTTTCAGCTTGATTTTTTGATGAAAAACGGACTTTTTGCTTTTTCATGTTATGGATCAGTTGGGCATAGATAAAAGCTGTTGAAACCCTTTACCCCGCTTGGATTTGGTTAATACTTGGTTTATTGGATGCGCACCATTGGATAGTACGTCACCATACTTTAAAACCGGTTCCCACCATTTTTTTCAGCATGACTTTTGATGAAAAAGGGACTTTTTGCTTTTTCATGTTATGGATCAGTTGGGCTTAGATACAAGCTGTTGAAACCCTTTACCCCGCTTGGATTTGGTTAATACTTGGTTTATTGGATGCGCACCATTGGATAGTACGTCACCATACTTTAAAACCGGTTCCCACCATTTTTTTTCAGCTTGATTTTTTGATGAAAAACGGACTTTTTGCTTTTTCATGTTATGGATCAGTTGGGCATAGATAAAAGCTGTTGAAACCCTTTACCCCGCTTGGATTTGGTTAATACTTGGTTTATTGGATGCGCACCATTGGATAGTACGTCACCATACTTTAAAACCGGTTCCCACCATTTTTTTCAGCATGACTTTTGATGAAAAAGGGACTTTTTGCTTTTTCATGTTATGGATCAGTTGGGCTTAGATACAAGCTGTTGAAACCCTTTACCCCGCTTGGATTTGGTTAATACTTGGTTTATTGGATGCGCACCATTGGATAGTACGTCACCATACTTTAAAACCGGTTCCCACCATTTTTTTTCAGCTTGATTTTTTGATGAAAAACGGACTTTTTGCTTTTTCATGTTATGGATCAGTTGGGCATAGATAAAAGCTGTTGAAACCCTTTACCCCGCTTGGATTTGGTTAATACTTGGTTTATTGGATGCGCACCATTGGATAGTACGTCACCATACTTTAAAACCGGTTCCCACCATTTTTTTCAGCATGACTTTTGATGAAAAAGGGACTTTTTGCTTTTTCATGTTATGGATCAGTTGGGCTTAGATACAAGCTGTTGAAACCCTTTACCCCGCTTGGATTTGGTTAATACTTGGTTTATTGGATGCGCACCATTGGATAGTACGTCACCATACTTTAAAACCGGTTCCCACCATTTTTTTTCAGCTTGATTTTTTGATGAAAAACGGACTTTTTGCTTTTTCATGTTATGGATCAGTTGGGCATAGATAAAAGCTGTTGAAACCCTTTACCCCGCTTGGATTTGGTTAATACTTGGTTTATTGGATGCGCACCATTGGATAGTACGTCACCATACTTTAAAACCGGTTCCCACCATTTTTTTCAGCATGACTTTTGATGAAAAAGGGACTTTTTGCTTTTTCATGTTATGGATCAGTTGGGCTTAGATACAAGCTGTTGAAACCCTTTACCCCGCTTGGATTTGGTTAATACTTGGTTTATTGGATGCGCACCATTGGATAGTACGTCACCATACTTTAAAACCGGTTCCCACCATTTTTTTTCAGCTTGATTTTTTGATGAAAAACGGACTTTTTGCTTTTTCATGTTATGGATCAGTTGGGCATAGATAAAAGCTGTTGAAACCCTTTACCCCGCTTGGATTTGGTTAATACTTGGTTTATTGGATGCGCACCATTGGATAGTACGTCACCATACTTTAAAACCGGTTCCCACCATTTTTTTCAGCATGACTTTTGATGAAAAAGGGACTTTTTGCTTTTTCATGTTATGGATCAGTTGGGCTTAGATACAAGCTGTTGAAACCCTTTACCCCGCTTGGATTTGGTTAATACTTGGTTTATTGGATGCGCACCATTGGATAGTACGTCACCATACTTTAAAACCGGTTCCCACCATTTTTTTTCAGCTTGATTTTTTGATGAAAAACGGACTTTTTGCTTTTTCATGTTATGGATCAGTTGGGCATAGATAAAAGCTGTTGAAACCCTTTACCCCGCTTGGATTTGGTTAATACTTGGTTTATTGGATGCGCACCATTGGATAGTACGTCACCATACTTTAAAACCGGTTCCCACCATTTTTTTCAGCATGACTTTTGATGAAAAAGGGACTTTTTGCTTTTTCATGTTATGGATCAGTTGGGCTTAGATACAAGCTGTTGAAACCCTTTACCCCGCTTGGATTTGGTTAATACTTGGTTTATTGGATGCGCACCATTGGATAGTACGTCACCATACTTTAAAACCGGTTCCCACCATTTTTTTTCAGCTTGATTTTTTGATGAAAAACGGACTTTTTGCTTTTTCATGTTATGGATCAGTTGGGCATAGATAAAAGCTGTTGAAACCCTTTACCCCGCTTGGATTTGGTTAATACTTGGTTTATTGGATGCGCACCATTGGATAGTACGTCACCATACTTTAAAACCGGTTCCCACCATTTTTTTCAGCATGACTTTTGATGAAAAAGGGACTTTTTGCTTTTTCATGTTATGGATCAGTTGGGCTTAGATACAAGCTGTTGAAACCCTTTACCCCGCTTGGATTTGGTTAATACTTGGTTTATTGGATGCGCACCATTGGATAGTACGTCACCATACTTTAAAACCGGTTCCCACCATTTTTTTTCAGCTTGATTTTTTGATGAAAAACGGACTTTTTGCTTTTTCATGTTATGGATCAGTTGGGCATAGATAAAAGCTGTTGAAACCCTTTACCCCGCTTGGATTTGGTTAATACTTGGTTTATTGGATGCGCACCATTGGATAGTACGTCACCATACTTTAAAACCGGTTCCCACCATTTTTTTCAGCATGACTTTTGATGAAAAAGGGACTTTTTGCTTTTTCATGTTATGGATCAGTTGGGCTTAGATACAAGCTGTTGAAACCCTTTACCCCGCTTGGATTTGGTTAATACTTGGTTTATTGGATGCGCACCATTGGATAGTACGTCACCATACTTTAAAACCGGTTCCCACCATTTTTTTTCAGCTTGATTTTTTGATGAAAAACGGACTTTTTGCTTTTTCATGTTATGGATCAGTTGGGCATAGATAAAAGCTGTTGAAACCCTTTACCCCGCTTGGATTTGGTTAATACTTGGTTTATTGGATGCGCACCATTGGATAGTACGTCACCATACTTTAAAACCGGTTCCCACCATTTTTTTCAGCATGACTTTTGATGAAAAAGGGACTTTTTGCTTTTTCATGTTATGGATCAGTTGGGCTTAGATACAAGCTGTTGAAACCCTTTACCCCGCTTGGATTTGGTTAATACTTGGTTTATTGGATGCGCACCATTGGATAGTACGTCACCATACTTTAAAACCGGTTCCCACCATTTTTTTTCAGCTTGATTTTTTGATGAAAAACGGACTTTTTGCTTTTTCATGTTATGGATCAGTTGGGCATAGATAAAAGCTGTTGAAACCCTTTACCCCGCTTGGATTTGGTTAATACTTGGTTTATTGGATGCGCACCATTGGATAGTACGTCACCATACTTTAAAACCGGTTCCCACCATTTTTTTCAGCATGACTTTTGATGAAAAAGGGACTTTTTGCTTTTTCATGTTATGGATCAGTTGGGCTTAGATACAAGCTGTTGAAACCCTTTACCCCGCTTGGATTTGGTTAATACTTGGTTTATTGGATGCGCACCATTGGATAGTACGTCACCATACTTTAAAACCGGTTCCCACCATTTTTTTTCAGCTTGATTTTTTGATGAAAAACGGACTTTTTGCTTTTTCATGTTATGGATCAGTTGGGCATAGATAAAAGCTGTTGAAACCCTTTACCCCGCTTGGATTTGGTTAATACTTGGTTTATTGGATGCGCACCATTGGATAGTACGTCACCATACTTTAAAACCGGTTCCCACCATTTTTTTCAGCATGACTTTTGATGAAAAAGGGACTTTTTGCTTTTTCATGTTATGGATCAGTTGGGCTTAGATACAAGCTGTTGAAACCCTTTACCCCGCTTGGATTTGGTTAATACTTGGTTTATTGGATGCGCACCATTGGATAGTACGTCACCATACTTTAAAACCGGTTCCCACCATTTTTTTTCAGCTTGATTTTTTGATGAAAAACGGACTTTTTGCTTTTTCATGTTATGGATCAGTTGGGCATAGATAAAAGCTGTTGAAACCCTTTACCCCGCTTGGATTTGGTTAATACTTGGTTTATTGGATGCGCACCATTGGATAGTACGTCACCATACTTTAAAACCGGTTCCCACCATTTTTTTCAGCATGACTTTTGATGAAAAAGGGACTTTTTGCTTTTTCATGTTATGGATCAGTTGGGCTTAGATACAAGCTGTTGAAACCCTTTACCCCGCTTGGATTTGGTTAATACTTGGTTTATTGGATGCGCACCATTGGATAGTACGTCACCATACTTTAAAACCGGTTCCCACCATTTTTTTTCAGCTTGATTTTTTGATGAAAAACGGACTTTTTGCTTTTTCATGTTATGGATCAGTTGGGCATAGATAAAAGCTGTTGAAACCCTTTACCCCGCTTGGATTTGGTTAATACTTGGTTTATTGGATGCGCACCATTGGATAGTACGTCACCATACTTTAAAACCGGTTCCCACCATTTTTTTCAGCATGACTTTTGATGAAAAAGGGACTTTTTGCTTTTTCATGTTATGGATCAGTTGGGCTTAGATACAAGCTGTTGAAACCCTTTACCCCGCTTGGATTTGGTTAATACTTGGTTTATTGGATGCGCACCATTGGATAGTACGTCACCATACTTTAAAACCGGTTCCCACCATTTTTTTTCAGCTTGATTTTTTGATGAAAAACGGACTTTTTGCTTTTTCATGTTATGGATCAGTTGGGCATAGATAAAAGCTGTTGAAACCCTTTACCCCGCTTGGATTTGGTTAATACTTGGTTTATTGGATGCGCACCATTGGATAGTACGTCACCATACTTTAAAACCGGTTCCCACCATTTTTTTCAGCATGACTTTTGATGAAAAAGGGACTTTTTGCTTTTTCATGTTATGGATCAGTTGGGCTTAGATACAAGCTGTTGAAACCCTTTACCCCGCTTGGATTTGGTTAATACTTGGTTTATTGGATGCGCACCATTGGATAGTACGTCACCATACTTTAAAACCGGTTCCCACCATTTTTTTTCAGCTTGATTTTTTGATGAAAAACGGACTTTTTGCTTTTTCATGTTATGGATCAGTTGGGCATAGATAAAAGCTGTTGAAACCCTTTACCCCGCTTGGATTTGGTTAATACTTGGTTTATTGGATGCGCACCATTGGATAGTACGTCACCATACTTTAAAACCGGTTCCCACCATTTTTTTCAGCATGACTTTTGATGAAAAAGGGACTTTTTGCTTTTTCATGTTATGGATCAGTTGGGCTTAGATACAAGCTGTTGAAACCCTTTACCCCGCTTGGATTTGGTTAATACTTGGTTTATTGGATGCGCACCATTGGATAGTACGTCACCATACTTTAAAACCGGTTCCCACCATTTTTTTTCAGCTTGATTTTTTGATGAAAAACGGACTTTTTGCTTTTTCATGTTATGGATCAGTTGGGCATAGATAAAAGCTGTTGAAACCCTTTACCCCGCTTGGATTTGGTTAATACTTGGTTTATTGGATGCGCACCATTGGATAGTACGTCACCATACTTTAAAACCGGTTCCCACCATTTTTTTCAGCATGACTTTTGATGAAAAAGGGACTTTTTGCTTTTTCATGTTATGGATCAGTTGGGCTTAGATACAAGCTGTTGAAACCCTTTACCCCGCTTGGATTTGGTTAATACTTGGTTTATTGGATGCGCACCATTGGATAGTACGTCACCATACTTTAAAACCGGTTCCCACCATTTTTTTTCAGCTTGATTTTTTGATGAAAAACGGACTTTTTGCTTTTTCATGTTATGGATCAGTTGGGCATAGATAAAAGCTGTTGAAACCCTTTACCCCGCTTGGATTTGGTTAATACTTGGTTTATTGGATGCGCACCATTGGATAGTACGTCACCATACTTTAAAACCGGTTCCCACCATTTTTTTCAGCATGACTTTTGATGAAAAAGGGACTTTTTGCTTTTTCATGTTATGGATCAGTTGGGCTTAGATACAAGCTGTTGAAACCCTTTACCCCGCTTGGATTTGGTTAATACTTGGTTTATTGGATGCGCACCATTGGATAGTACGTCACCATACTTTAAAACCGGTTCCCACCATTTTTTTTCAGCTTGATTTTTTGATGAAAAACGGACTTTTTGCTTTTTCATGTTATGGATCAGTTGGGCATAGATAAAAGCTGTTGAAACCCTTTACCCCGCTTGGATTTGGTTAATACTTGGTTTATTGGATGCGCACCATTGGATAGTACGTCACCATACTTTAAAACCGGTTCCCACCATTTTTTTCAGCATGACTTTTGATGAAAAAGGGACTTTTTGCTTTTTCATGTTATGGATCAGTTGGGCTTAGATACAAGCTGTTGAAACCCTTTACCCCGCTTGGATTTGGTTAATACTTGGTTTATTGGATGCGCACCATTGGATAGTACGTCACCATACTTTAAAACCGGTTCCCACCATTTTTTTTCAGCTTGATTTTTTGATGAAAAACGGACTTTTTGCTTTTTCATGTTATGGATCAGTTGGGCATAGATAAAAGCTGTTGAAACCCTTTACCCCGCTTGGATTTGGTTAATACTTGGTTTATTGGATGCGCACCATTGGATAGTACGTCACCATACTTTAAAACCGGTTCCCACCATTTTTTTCAGCATGACTTTTGATGAAAAAGGGACTTTTTGCTTTTTCATGTTATGGATCAGTTGGGCTTAGATACAAGCTGTTGAAACCCTTTACCCCGCTTGGATTTGGTTAATACTTGGTTTATTGGATGCGCACCATTGGATAGTACGTCACCATACTTTAAAACCGGTTCCCACCATTTTTTTTCAGCTTGATTTTTTGATGAAAAACGGACTTTTTGCTTTTTCATGTTATGGATCAGTTGGGCATAGATAAAAGCTGTTGAAACCCTTTACCCCGCTTGGATTTGGTTAATACTTGGTTTATTGGATGCGCACCATTGGATAGTACGTCACCATACTTTAAAACCGGTTCCCACCATTTTTTTCAGCATGACTTTTGATGAAAAAGGGACTTTTTGCTTTTTCATGTTATGGATCAGTTGGGCTTAGATACAAGCTGTTGAAACCCTTTACCCCGCTTGGATTTGGTTAATACTTGGTTTATTGGATGCGCACCATTGGATAGTACGTCACCATACTTTAAAACCGGTTCCCACCATTTTTTTTCAGCTTGATTTTTTGATGAAAAACGGACTTTTTGCTTTTTCATGTTATGGATCAGTTGGGCATAGATAAAAGCTGTTGAAACCCTTTACCCCGCTTGGATTTGGTTAATACTTGGTTTATTGGATGCGCACCATTGGATAGTACGTCACCATACTTTAAAACCGGTTCCCACCATTTTTTTCAGCATGACTTTTGATGAAAAAGGGACTTTTTGCTTTTTCATGTTATGGATCAGTTGGGCTTAGATACAAGCTGTTGAAACCCTTTACCCCGCTTGGATTTGGTTAATACTTGGTTTATTGGATGCGCACCATTGGATAGTACGTCACCATACTTTAAAACCGGTTCCCACCATTTTTTTTCAGCTTGATTTTTTGATGAAAAACGGACTTTTTGCTTTTTCATGTTATGGATCAGTTGGGCATAGATAAAAGCTGTTGAAACCCTTTACCCCGCTTGGATTTGGTTAATACTTGGTTTATTGGATGCGCACCATTGGATAGTACGTCACCATACTTTAAAACCGGTTCCCACCATTTTTTTCAGCATGACTTTTGATGAAAAAGGGACTTTTTGCTTTTTCATGTTATGGATCAGTTGGGCTTAGATACAAGCTGTTGAAACCCTTTACCCCGCTTGGATTTGGTTAATACTTGGTTTATTGGATGCGCACCATTGGATAGTACGTCACCATACTTTAAAACCGGTTCCCACCATTTTTTTTCAGCTTGATTTTTTGATGAAAAACGGACTTTTTGCTTTTTCATGTTATGGATCAGTTGGGCATAGATAAAAGCTGTTGAAACCCTTTACCCCGCTTGGATTTGGTTAATACTTGGTTTATTGGATGCGCACCATTGGATAGTACGTCACCATACTTTAAAACCGGTTCCCACCATTTTTTTCAGCATGACTTTTGATGAAAAAGGGACTTTTTGCTTTTTCATGTTATGGATCAGTTGGGCTTAGATACAAGCTGTTGAAACCCTTTACCCCGCTTGGATTTGGTTAATACTTGGTTTATTGGATGCGCACCATTGGATAGTACGTCACCATACTTTAAAACCGGTTCCCACCATTTTTTTTCAGCTTGATTTTTTGATGAAAAACGGACTTTTTGCTTTTTCATGTTATGGATCAGTTGGGCATAGATAAAAGCTGTTGAAACCCTTTACCCCGCTTGGATTTGGTTAATACTTGGTTTATTGGATGCGCACCATTGGATAGTACGTCACCATACTTTAAAACCGGTTCCCACCATTTTTTTCAGCATGACTTTTGATGAAAAAGGGACTTTTTGCTTTTTCATGTTATGGATCAGTTGGGCTTAGATACAAGCTGTTGAAACCCTTTACCCCGCTTGGATTTGGTTAATACTTGGTTTATTGGATGCGCACCATTGGATAGTACGTCACCATACTTTAAAACCGGTTCCCACCATTTTTTTTCAGCTTGATTTTTTGATGAAAAACGGACTTTTTGCTTTTTCATGTTATGGATCAGTTGGGCATAGATAAAAGCTGTTGAAACCCTTTACCCCGCTTGGATTTGGTTAATACTTGGTTTATTGGATGCGCACCATTGGATAGTACGTCACCATACTTTAAAACCGGTTCCCACCATTTTTTTCAGCATGACTTTTGATGAAAAAGGGACTTTTTGCTTTTTCATGTTATGGATCAGTTGGGCTTAGATACAAGCTGTTGAAACCCTTTACCCCGCTTGGATTTGGTTAATACTTGGTTTATTGGATGCGCACCATTGGATAGTACGTCACCATACTTTAAAACCGGTTCCCACCATTTTTTTTCAGCTTGATTTTTTGATGAAAAACGGACTTTTTGCTTTTTCATGTTATGGATCAGTTGGGCATAGATAAAAGCTGTTGAAACCCTTTACCCCGCTTGGATTTGGTTAATACTTGGTTTATTGGATGCGCACCATTGGATAGTACGTCACCATACTTTAAAACCGGTTCCCACCATTTTTTTCAGCATGACTTTTGATGAAAAAGGGACTTTTTGCTTTTTCATGTTATGGATCAGTTGGGCTTAGATACAAGCTGTTGAAACCCTTTACCCCGCTTGGATTTGGTTAATACTTGGTTTATTGGATGCGCACCATTGGATAGTACGTCACCATACTTTAAAACCGGTTCCCACCATTTTTTTTCAGCTTGATTTTTTGATGAAAAACGGACTTTTTGCTTTTTCATGTTATGGATCAGTTGGGCATAGATAAAAGCTGTTGAAACCCTTTACCCCGCTTGGATTTGGTTAATACTTGGTTTATTGGATGCGCACCATTGGATAGTACGTCACCATACTTTAAAACCGGTTCCCACCATTTTTTTCAGCATGACTTTTGATGAAAAAGGGACTTTTTGCTTTTTCATGTTATGGATCAGTTGGGCTTAGATACAAGCTGTTGAAACCCTTTACCCCGCTTGGATTTGGTTAATACTTGGTTTATTGGATGCGCACCATTGGATAGTACGTCACCATACTTTAAAACCGGTTCCCACCATTTTTTTTCAGCTTGATTTTTTGATGAAAAACGGACTTTTTGCTTTTTCATGTTATGGATCAGTTGGGCATAGATAAAAGCTGTTGAAACCCTTTACCCCGCTTGGATTTGGTTAATACTTGGTTTATTGGATGCGCACCATTGGATAGTACGTCACCATACTTTAAAACCGGTTCCCACCATTTTTTTCAGCATGACTTTTGATGAAAAAGGGACTTTTTGCTTTTTCATGTTATGGATCAGTTGGGCTTAGATACAAGCTGTTGAAACCCTTTACCCCGCTTGGATTTGGTTAATACTTGGTTTATTGGATGCGCACCATTGGATAGTACGTCACCATACTTTAAAACCGGTTCCCACCATTTTTTTTCAGCTTGATTTTTTGATGAAAAACGGACTTTTTGCTTTTTCATGTTATGGATCAGTTGGGCATAGATAAAAGCTGTTGAAACCCTTTACCCCGCTTGGATTTGGTTAATACTTGGTTTATTGGATGCGCACCATTGGATAGTACGTCACCATACTTTAAAACCGGTTCCCACCATTTTTTTCAGCATGACTTTTGATGAAAAACGGACTTTTTGCTTTTTCATGTTATGGATCAGTTGGGCATAGATAAAAGCTGTTGAAACCCTTTACCCCGCTTGGATTTGGTTAATACTTGGTTTATTGGATGCGCACCATTGGATAGTACGTCACCATACTTTAAAACCGGTTCCCACCATTTTTTTCAGCATGACTTTTGATGAAAAAGGGACTTTTTGCTTTTTCATGTTATGGATCAGTTGGGCTTAGATACAAGCTGTTGAAACCCTTTACCCCGCTTGGATTTGGTTAATACTTGGTTTATTGGATGCGCACCATTGGATAGTACGTCACCATACTTTAAAACCGGTTCCCACCATTTTTTTTCAGCTTGATTTTTTGATGAAAAACGGACTTTTTGCTTTTTCATGTTATGGATCAGTTGGGCATAGATAAAAGCTGTTGAAACCCTTTACCCCGCTTGGATTTGGTTAATACTTGGTTTATTGGATGCGCACCATTGGATAGTACGTCACCATACTTTAAAACCGGTTCCCACCATTTTTTTCAGCATGACTTTTGATGAAAAAGGGACTTTTTGCTTTTTCATGTTATGGATCAGTTGGGCTTAGATACAAGCTGTTGAAACCCTTTACCCCGCTTGGATTTGGTTAATACTTGGTTTATTGGATGCGCACCATTGGATAGTACGTCACCATACTTTAAAACCGGTTCCCACCATTTTTTTTCAGCTTGATTTTTTGATGAAAAACGGACTTTTTGCTTTTTCATGTTATGGATCAGTTGGGCATAGATAAAAGCTGTTGAAACCCTTTACCCCGCTTGGATTTGGTTAATACTTGGTTTATTGGATGCGCACCATTGGATAGTACGTCACCATACTTTAAAACCGGTTCCCACCATTTTTTTCAGCATGACTTTTGATGAAAAAGGGACTTTTTGCTTTTTCATGTTATGGATCAGTTGGGCTTAGATACAAGCTGTTGAAACCCTTTACCCCGCTTGGATTTGGTTAATACTTGGTTTATTGGATGCGCACCATTGGATAGTACGTCACCATACTTTAAAACCGGTTCCCACCATTTTTTTTCAGCTTGATTTTTTGATGAAAAACGGACTTTTTGCTTTTTCATGTTATGGATCAGTTGGGCATAGATAAAAGCTGTTGAAACCCTTTACCCCGCTTGGATTTGGTTAATACTTGGTTTATTGGATGCGCACCATTGGATAGTACGTCACCATACTTTAAAACCGGTTCCCACCATTTTTTTCAGCATGACTTTTGATGAAAAAGGGACTTTTTGCTTTTTCATGTTATGGATCAGTTGGGCTTAGATACAAGCTGTTGAAACCCTTTACCCCGCTTGGATTTGGTTAATACTTGGTTTATTGGATGCGCACCATTGGATAGTACGTCACCATACTTTAAAACCGGTTCCCACCATTTTTTTTCAGCTTGATTTTTTGATGAAAAACGGACTTTTTGCTTTTTCATGTTATGGATCAGTTGGGCATAGATAAAAGCTGTTGAAACCCTTTACCCCGCTTGGATTTGGTTAATACTTGGTTTATTGGATGCGCACCATTGGATAGTACGTCACCATACTTTAAAACCGGTTCCCACCATTTTTTTCAGCATGACTTTTGATGAAAAAGGGACTTTTTGCTTTTTCATGTTATGGATCAGTTGGGCTTAGATACAAGCTGTTGAAACCCTTTACCCCGCTTGGATTTGGTTAATACTTGGTTTATTGGATGCGCACCATTGGATAGTACGTCACCATACTTTAAAACCGGTTCCCACCATTTTTTTTCAGCTTGATTTTTTGATGAAAAACGGACTTTTTGCTTTTTCATGTTATGGATCAGTTGGGCATAGATAAAAGCTGTTGAAACCCTTTACCCCGCTTGGATTTGGTTAATACTTGGTTTATTGGATGCGCACCATTGGATAGTACGTCACCATACTTTAAAACCGGTTCCCACCATTTTTTTCAGCATGACTTTTGATGAAAAAGGGACTTTTTGCTTTTTCATGTTATGGATCAGTTGGGCTTAGATACAAGCTGTTGAAACCCTTTACCCCGCTTGGATTTGGTTAATACTTGGTTTATTGGATGCGCACCATTGGATAGTACGTCACCATACTTTAAAACCGGTTCCCACCATTTTTTTTCAGCTTGATTTTTTGATGAAAAACGGACTTTTTGCTTTTTCATGTTATGGATCAGTTGGGCATAGATAAAAGCTGTTGAAACCCTTTACCCCGCTTGGATTTGGTTAATACTTGGTTTATTGGATGCGCACCATTGGATAGTACGTCACCATACTTTAAAACCGGTTCCCACCATTTTTTTCAGCATGACTTTTGATGAAAAAGGGACTTTTTGCTTTTTCATGTTATGGATCAGTTGGGCTTAGATACAAGCTGTTGAAACCCTTTACCCCGCTTGGATTTGGTTAATACTTGGTTTATTGGATGCGCACCATTGGATAGTACGTCACCATACTTTAAAACCGGTTCCCACCATTTTTTTTCAGCTTGATTTTTTGATGAAAAACGGACTTTTTGCTTTTTCATGTTATGGATCAGTTGGGCATAGATAAAAGCTGTTGAAACCCTTTACCCCGCTTGGATTTGGTTAATACTTGGTTTATTGGATGCGCACCATTGGATAGTACGTCACCATACTTTAAAACCGGTTCCCACCATTTTTTTCAGCATGACTTTTGATGAAAAAGGGACTTTTTGCTTTTTCATGTTATGGATCAGTTGGGCTTAGATACAAGCTGTTGAAACCCTTTACCCCGCTTGGATTTGGTTAATACTTGGTTTATTGGATGCGCACCATTGGATAGTACGTCACCATACTTTAAAACCGGTTCCCACCATTTTTTTTCAGCTTGATTTTTTGATGAAAAACGGACTTTTTGCTTTTTCATGTTATGGATCAGTTGGGCATAGATAAAAGCTGTTGAAACCCTTTACCCCGCTTGGATTTGGTTAATACTTGGTTTATTGGATGCGCACCATTGGATAGTACGTCACCATACTTTAAAACCGGTTCCCACCATTTTTTTCAGCATGACTTTTGATGAAAAAGGGACTTTTTGCTTTTTCATGTTATGGATCAGTTGGGCTTAGATACAAGCTGTTGAAACCCTTTACCCCGCTTGGATTTGGTTAATACTTGGTTTATTGGATGCGCACCATTGGATAGTACGTCACCATACTTTAAAACCGGTTCCCACCATTTTTTTTCAGCTTGATTTTTTGATGAAAAACGGACTTTTTGCTTTTTCATGTTATGGATCAGTTGGGCATAGATAAAAGCTGTTGAAACCCTTTACCCCGCTTGGATTTGGTTAATACTTGGTTTATTGGATGCGCACCATTGGATAGTACGTCACCATACTTTAAAACCGGTTCCCACCATTTTTTTCAGCATGACTTTTGATGAAAAAGGGACTTTTTGCTTTTTCATGTTATGGATCAGTTGGGCTTAGATACAAGCTGTTGAAACCCTTTACCCCGCTTGGATTTGGTTAATACTTGGTTTATTGGATGCGCACCATTGGATAGTACGTCACCATACTTTAAAACCGGTTCCCACCATTTTTTTTCAGCTTGATTTTTTGATGAAAAACGGACTTTTTGCTTTTTCATGTTATGGATCAGTTGGGCATAGATAAAAGCTGTTGAAACCCTTTACCCCGCTTGGATTTGGTTAATACTTGGTTTATTGGATGCGCACCATTGGATAGTACGTCACCATACTTTAAAACCGGTTCCCACCATTTTTTTCAGCATGACTTTTGATGAAAAAGGGACTTTTTGCTTTTTCATGTTATGGATCAGTTGGGCTTAGATACAAGCTGTTGAAACCCTTTACCCCGCTTGGATTTGGTTAATACTTGGTTTATTGGATGCGCACCATTGGATAGTACGTCACCATACTTTAAAACCGGTTCCCACCATTTTTTTTCAGCTTGATTTTTTGATGAAAAACGGACTTTTTGCTTTTTCATGTTATGGATCAGTTGGGCATAGATAAAAGCTGTTGAAACCCTTTACCCCGCTTGGATTTGGTTAATACTTGGTTTATTGGATGCGCACCATTGGATAGTACGTCACCATACTTTAAAACCGGTTCCCACCATTTTTTTCAGCATGACTTTTGATGAAAAAGGGACTTTTTGCTTTTTCATGTTATGGATCAGTTGGGCTTAGATACAAGCTGTTGAAACCCTTTACCCCGCTTGGATTTGGTTAATACTTGGTTTATTGGATGCGCACCATTGGATAGTACGTCACCATACTTTAAAACCGGTTCCCACCATTTTTTTTCAGCTTGATTTTTTGATGAAAAACGGACTTTTTGCTTTTTCATGTTATGGATCAGTTGGGCATAGATAAAAGCTGTTGAAACCCTTTACCCCGCTTGGATTTGGTTAATACTTGGTTTATTGGATGCGCACCATTGGATAGTACGTCACCATACTTTAAAACCGGTTCCCACCATTTTTTTCAGCATGACTTTTGATGAAAAAGGGACTTTTTGCTTTTTCATGTTATGGATCAGTTGGGCTTAGATACAAGCTGTTGAAACCCTTTACCCCGCTTGGATTTGGTTAATACTTGGTTTATTGGATGCGCACCATTGGATAGTACGTCACCATACTTTAAAACCGGTTCCCACCATTTTTTTTCAGCTTGATTTTTTGATGAAAAACGGACTTTTTGCTTTTTCATGTTATGGATCAGTTGGGCATAGATAAAAGCTGTTGAAACCCTTTACCCCGCTTGGATTTGGTTAATACTTGGTTTATTGGATGCGCACCATTGGATAGTACGTCACCATACTTTAAAACCGGTTCCCACCATTTTTTTCAGCATGACTTTTGATGAAAAAGGGACTTTTTGCTTTTTCATGTTATGGATCAGTTGGGCTTAGATACAAGCTGTTGAAACCCTTTACCCCGCTTGGATTTGGTTAATACTTGGTTTATTGGATGCGCACCATTGGATAGTACGTCACCATACTTTAAAACCGGTTCCCACCATTTTTTTTCAGCTTGATTTTTTGATGAAAAACGGACTTTTTGCTTTTTCATGTTATGGATCAGTTGGGCATAGATAAAAGCTGTTGAAACCCTTTACCCCGCTTGGATTTGGTTAATACTTGGTTTATTGGATGCGCACCATTGGATAGTACGTCACCATACTTTAAAACCGGTTCCCACCATTTTTTTCAGCATGACTTTTGATGAAAAAGGGACTTTTTGCTTTTTCATGTTATGGATCAGTTGGGCTTAGATACAAGCTGTTGAAACCCTTTACCCCGCTTGGATTTGGTTAATACTTGGTTTATTGGATGCGCACCATTGGATAGTACGTCACCATACTTTAAAACCGGTTCCCACCATTTTTTTTCAGCTTGATTTTTTGATGAAAAACGGACTTTTTGCTTTTTCATGTTATGGATCAGTTGGGCATAGATAAAAGCTGTTGAAACCCTTTACCCCGCTTGGATTTGGTTAATACTTGGTTTATTGGATGCGCACCATTGGATAGTACGTCACCATACTTTAAAACCGGTTCCCACCATTTTTTTCAGCATGACTTTTGATGAAAAAGGGACTTTTTGCTTTTTCATGTTATGGATCAGTTGGGCTTAGATACAAGCTGTTGAAACCCTTTACCCCGCTTGGATTTGGTTAATACTTGGTTTATTGGATGCGCACCATTGGATAGTACGTCACCATACTTTAAAACCGGTTCCCACCATTTTTTTTCAGCTTGATTTTTTGATGAAAAACGGACTTTTTGCTTTTTCATGTTATGGATCAGTTGGGCATAGATAAAAGCTGTTGAAACCCTTTACCCCGCTTGGATTTGGTTAATACTTGGTTTATTGGATGCGCACCATTGGATAGTACGTCACCATACTTTAAAACCGGTTCCCACCATTTTTTTCAGCATGACTTTTGATGAAAAAGGGACTTTTTGCTTTTTCATGTTATGGATCAGTTGGGCTTAGATACAAGCTGTTGAAACCCTTTACCCCGCTTGGATTTGGTTAATACTTGGTTTATTGGATGCGCACCATTGGATAGTACGTCACCATACTTTAAAACCGGTTCCCACCATTTTTTTTCAGCTTGATTTTTTGATGAAAAACGGACTTTTTGCTTTTTCATGTTATGGATCAGTTGGGCATAGATAAAAGCTGTTGAAACCCTTTACCCCGCTTGGATTTGGTTAATACTTGGTTTATTGGATGCGCACCATTGGATAGTACGTCACCATACTTTAAAACCGGTTCCCACCATTTTTTTCAGCATGACTTTTGATGAAAAAGGGACTTTTTGCTTTTTCATGTTATGGATCAGTTGGGCTTAGATACAAGCTGTTGAAACCCTTTACCCCGCTTGGATTTGGTTAATACTTGGTTTATTGGATGCGCACCATTGGATAGTACGTCACCATACTTTAAAACCGGTTCCCACCATTTTTTTTCAGCTTGATTTTTTGATGAAAAACGGACTTTTTGCTTTTTCATGTTATGGATCAGTTGGGCATAGATAAAAGCTGTTGAAACCCTTTACCCCGCTTGGATTTGGTTAATACTTGGTTTATTGGATGCGCACCATTGGATAGTACGTCACCATACTTTAAAACCGGTTCCCACCATTTTTTTCAGCATGACTTTTGATGAAAAAGGGACTTTTTGCTTTTTCATGTTATGGATCAGTTGGGCTTAGATACAAGCTGTTGAAACCCTTTACCCCGCTTGGATTTGGTTAATACTTGGTTTATTGGATGCGCACCATTGGATAGTACGTCACCATACTTTAAAACCGGTTCCCACCATTTTTTTTCAGCTTGATTTTTTGATGAAAAACGGACTTTTTGCTTTTTCATGTTATGGATCAGTTGGGCATAGATAAAAGCTGTTGAAACCCTTTACCGCCGCTTGGATTTGGTTAATACTTGGTTTATTGGATGCGCACCATTGGATAGTACGTCACCATACTTTAAAACCGGTTCCCACCATTTTTTTCAGCATGACTTTTGATGAAAAAGGGACTTTTTGCTTTTTCATGTTATGGATCAGTTGGGCTTAGATACAAGCTGTTGAAACCCTTTACCCCGCTTGGATTTGGTTAATACTTGGTTTATTGGATGCGCACCATTGGATAGTACGTCACCATACTTTAAAACCGGTTCCCACCATTTTTTTTCAGCTTGATTTTTTGATGAAAAACGGACTTTTTGCTTTTTCATGTTATGGATCAGTTGGGCATAGATAAAAGCTGTTGAAACCCTTTACCCCGCTTGGATTTGGTTAATACTTGGTTTATTGGATGCGCACCATTGGATAGTACGTCACCATACTTTAAAACCGGTTCCCACCATTTTTTTCAGCATGACTTTTGATGAAAAAGGGACTTTTTGCTTTTTCATGTTATGGATCAGTTGGGCTTAGATACAAGCTGTTGAAACCCTTTACCCCGCTTGGATTTGGTTAATACTTGGTTTATTGGATGCGCACCATTGGATAGTACGTCACCATACTTTAAAACCGGTTCCCACCATTTTTTTTCAGCTTGATTTTTTGATGAAAAACGGACTTTTTGCTTTTTCATGTTATGGATCAGTTGGGCATAGATAAAAGCTGTTGAAACCCTTTACCCCGCTTGGATTTGGTTAATACTTGGTTTATTGGATGCGCACCATTGGATAGTACGTCACCATACTTTAAAACCGGTTCCCACCATTTTTTTCAGCATGACTTTTGATGAAAAAGGGACTTTTTGCTTTTTCATGTTATGGATCAGTTGGGCTTAGATACAAGCTGTTGAAACCCTTTACCCCGCTTGGATTTGGTTAATACTTGGTTTATTGGATGCGCACCATTGGATAGTACGTCACCATACTTTAAAACCGGTTCCCACCATTTTTTTTCAGCTTGATTTTTTGATGAAAAACGGACTTTTTGCTTTTTCATGTTATGGATCAGTTGGGCATAGATAAAAGCTGTTGAAACCCTTTACCCCGCTTGGATTTGGTTAATACTTGGTTTATTGGATGCGCACCATTGGATAGTACGTCACCATACTTTAAAACCGGTTCCCACCATTTTTTTCAGCATGACTTTTGATGAAAAAGGGACTTTTTGCTTTTTCATGTTATGGATCAGTTGGGCTTAGATACAAGCTGTTGAAACCCTTTACCCCGCTTGGATTTGGTTAATACTTGGTTTATTGGATGCGCACCATTGGATAGTACGTCACCGTACTTTAAAACCGGTTCCCACCATTTTTTTTCAGCTTGATTTTTTGATGAAAAACGGACTTTTTGCTTTTTCATGTTATGGATCAGTTGGGCATAGATAAAAGCTGTTGAAACCCTTTACCCCGCTTGGATTTGGTTAATACTTGGTTTATTGGATGCGCACCATTGGATAGTACGTCACCATACTTTAAAACCGGTTCCCACCATTTTTTTCAGCATGACTTTTGATGAAAAAGGGACTTTTTGCTTTTTCATGTTATGGATCAGTTGGGCTTAGATACAAGCTGTTGAAACCCTTTACCCCGCTTGGATTTGGTTAATACTTGGTTTATTGGATGCGCACCATTGGATAGTACGTCACCATACTTTAAAACCGGTTCCCACCATTTTTTTTCAGCTTGATTTTTTGATGAAAAACGGACTTTTTGCTTTTTCATGTTATGGATCAGTTGGGCATAGATAAAAGCTGTTGAAACCCTTTACCCCGCTTGGATTTGGTTAATACTTGGTTTATTGGATGCGCACCATTGGATAGTACGTCACCATACTTTAAAACCGGTTCCCACCATTTTTTTCAGCATGACTTTTGATGAAAAAGGGACTTTTTGCTTTTTCATGTTATGGATCAGTTGGGCTTAGATACAAGCTGTTGAAACCCTTTACCCCGCTTGGATTTGGTTAATACTTGGTTTATTGGATGCGCACCATTGGATAGTACGTCACCATACTTTAAAACCGGTTCCCACCATTTTTTTTCAGCTTGATTTTTTGATGAAAAACGGACTTTTTGCTTTTTTCATGTTATGGATCAGTTGGGCATAGATAAAAGCTGTTGAAACCCTTTACCCCGCTTGGATTTGGTTAATACTTGGTTTATGGATGCGCACCATTGGATAGTACGTCACCATACTTTAAAACCGGTTCCCACCATTTTTTTCAGCATGACTTTTGATGAAAAAGGGACTTTTTGCTTTTTCATGTTATGGATCAGTTGGGCTTAGATACAAGCTGTTGAAACCCTTTACCCCGCTTGGATTTGGTTAATACTTGGTTTATTGGATGCGCACCATTGGATAGTACGTCACCATACTTTAAAACCGGTTCCCACCATTTTTTTTCAGCTTGATTTTTTGATGAAAAACGGACTTTTTGCTTTTTCATGTTATGGATCAGTTGGGCATAGATAAAAGCTGTTGAAACCCTTTACCCCGCTTGGATTTGGTTAATACTTGGTTTATTGGATGCGCACCATTGGATAGTACGTCACCATACTTTAAAACCGGTTCCCACCATTTTTTTCAGCATGACTTTTGATGAAAAAGGGACTTTTTGCTTTTTCATGTTATGGATCAGTTGGGCTTAGATACAAGCTGTTGAAACCCTTTACCCCGCTTGGATTTGGTTAATACTTGGTTTATTGGATGCGCACCATTGGATAGTACGTCACCATACTTTAAAACCGGTTCCCACCATTTTTTTTTCAGCTTGATTTTTTGATGAAAAACGGACTTTTTGCTTTTTCATGTTATGGATCAGTTGGGCATAGATAAAAGCTGTTGAAACCCTTTACCCCGCTTGGATTTGGTTAATACTTGGTTTATTGGATGCGCACCATTGGATAGTACGTCACCATACTTTAAAACCGGTTCCCACCATTTTTTTCAGCATGACTTTTGATGAAAAAGGGACTTTTTGCTTTTTCATGTTATGGATCAGTTGGGCTTAGATACAAGCTGTTGAAACCCTTTACCCCGCTTGGATTTGGTTAATACTTGGTTTATTGGATGCGCACCATTGGATAGTACGTCACCATACTTTAAAACCGGTTCCCACCATTTTTTTTCAGCTTGATTTTTTGATGAAAAACGGACTTTTTGCTTTTACATGTTATGGATCAGTTGGGCATAGATAAAAGCTGTTGAAACCCTTTACCCCGCTTGGATTTGGTTAATACTTGGTTTATTGGATGCGCACCATTGGATAGTACGTCACCATACTTTAAAACCGGTTCCCACCATTTTTTTCAGCATGACTTTTGATGAAAAAGGGACTTTTTGCTTTTTCATGTTATGGATCAGTTGGGCTTAGATACAAGCTGTTGAAACCCTTTACCCGCTTGGATTTGGTTAATACTTGGTTTATTGGATGCGCACCATTGGATAGTACGTCACCATACTTTAAAACCGGTTCCCACCATTTTTTTTTCAGCTTGATTTTTTGATGAAAAACGGACTTTTTGCTGTTTTCATGTTATGGATCAGTTGGGCATAGATAAAAGCTGTTGAAACCCTTTACCCCGCTTGGATTTGGTTAATACTTGGTTTATTGGATGCGCACCATTGGATAGTACGTCACCATACTTTAAAACCGGTTCCCACCATTTTTTTCAGCATGACTTTTGATGAAAAAGGGACTTTTTGCTTTTTCATGTTATGGATCAGTTGGGCTTAGATACAAGCTGTTGAAACCCTTTACCCCGCTTGGATTTGGTGTAATACTTGGTTTATTGGATGCGCACCATTGGATAGTACGTCACCATACTTTAAAACCGGTTCCCACCATTTTTTTTCAGCTTGATTTTTTGATGAAAAACGGACTTTTTGCTTTTTCATGTTATGGATCAGTTGGGCATAGATAAAAGCTGTTGAAACCCTTTACCCCGCTTGGATTTGGTTAATACTTGGTTTATTGGATGCGCACCATTGGATAGTACGTCACCATACTTTAAAACCGGTTCCCACCATTTTTTTCAGCATGACTTTTGATGAAAAAGGGACTTTTTGCTTTTTTCATGTTATGGATCAGTTGGGCTTAGATACAAGCTGTTGAAACCCTTTACCCCGCTTGGATTTGGTTAATACTTGGTTTATTGGATGCGCACCATTGGATAGTACGTCACCATACTTTAAAACCGGTTCCCACCATTTTTTTTCAGCTTGATTTTTTGATGAAAAACGGACTTTTGCTTTTCATGTTATGGATCAGTTGGGCATAGATAAAAGCTGTTGAAACCCTTTACCCCGCTTGGATTTGGTTAATACTTGGTTTATTGGATGCGCACCATTGGATAGTACGTCACCATACTTTAAAACCGGTTCCCACCATTTTTTTCAGCATGACTTTTGATGAAAAAGGGACTTTTTGCTTTTTCATGTTATGGATCAGTTGGGCTTAGATACAAGCTGTTGAAACCCTTTACCCCGCTTGGATTTGGTTTAATACTTGGTTTATTGGATGCGCACCATTGGATAGTACGTCACCATACTTTAAAACCGGTTCCCACCATTTTTTTTCAGCTTGATTTTTTGATGAAAAACGGACTTTTTGCTTTTTCATGTTATGGATCAGTTGGGCATAGATAAAAGCTGTTGAAACCCTTTACCCCGCTTGGATTTGGTTAATACTTGGTTTATTGGATGCGCACCATTGGATAGTACGTCACCATACTTTAAAACCGGTTCCCACCATTTTTTTCAGCATGACTTTTGATGAAAAAGGGACTTTTTGCTTTTCATGTTATGGATCAGTTGGGCTTAGATACAAGCTGTTGAAACCCTTTACCCCGCTTGGATTTGGTTAATACTTGGTTTATTGGATGCGCACCATTGGATAGTACGTCACCATACTTTAAACCGGTTCCCACCATTTTTTTTCAGCTTGATTTTTTGATGAAAAACGGACTTTTTGCTTTTTCATGTTATGGATCAGTTGGGCATAGATAAAAGCTGTTGAAAACTCTTTACCCGCTTGGATTTGGTTAATACTTGGTTTATTGGATGCGCACCATTGGATAGTACGTCACCATACTGTTAAAACCGGTTCCCACCATTTTTTTCAGCATGACTTTTGATGAAAAAGGGACTTTTTGCTTTTTCATGTTATGGATCAGTTGGGCTTAGATACAAGCTGTTGAAACCCTTTACCCCGCTTGGATTTGGTTAATACTTGGTTTATTGGATGCGCACCATTGGATAGTACGTCACCATACTTTAAAACCGGTTCCCACCATTTTTTTTCAGCTTGATTTTTGATGAAAAACGGACTTTTTGCTTTTTCATGTTATGGATCAGTTGGGCATAGATAAAAGCTGTTGAAACCCTTTACCCCGCTTGGATTTGGTTAATACTTGGTTTATTGGATGCGCACCATTGGATAGGTACGTCACCATACTTTAAAACCGGTTCCCACCATTTTTTCAGCATGACTTTTGATGAAAAAGGGACTTTTTGCTTTTTCATGTTATGGATCAGTTGGGCTTAGATACAAGCTGTTGAAACCCTTTACCCGCTTGGATTTGGTTAAACTTGGTTTATTGGATGCGCACCATTGGATAGTACGTCACCATACTTTAAAACCGGTTCCCACCATTTTTTTTCAGCTTGATTTTTTGATGAAAAAAGGGACTTTTTGCTTTTTCATGTTATGGATCAGTTGGGCATAGATAAAAGCTGTTGAAACCCTTTACCCCGCTTGGATTTGGTTAATACTTGGTTTATTGGATGCGCACCATTGGATAGTACGTCACCATACTTTAAAACCGGTTCCCACCATTTTTTTCAGCATGACTTTTGATGAAAAAGGGACTTTTTGCTTTTTCATGTTATGGATCAGTTGGGCTTAGATACAAGCTGTTGAAACCCTTTACCCCGCTTGGATTTGGTTAATACTTGGTTTATTGGATGCGCACCATTGGATAGTACGTCACCATACTTTAAAACCGGTTCCCACCATTTTTTTTCAGCTTGATTTTTTGATGAAAAACGGACTTTTTGCTTTTTCATGTTATGGATCAGTTGGGCATAGATAAAAGCTGTTGAAACCCTTTACCCCGCTTGGATTTGGTTAATACTTGGTTTATTGGATGCGCACCATTGGATAGTACGTCACCATACTTTAAAACCGGTTCCCACCATTTTTTTCAGCATGACTTTTGATGAAAAAGGGACTTTTTGCTTTTTCATGTTATGGATCAGTTGGGCTTAGATACAAGCTGTTGAAACCCTTTACCCCGCTTGGATTTGGTTAATACTTGGTTTATTGGATGCGCACCATTGGATAGTACGTCACCATACTTTAAAACCGGTTCCCACCATTTTTTTTCAGCTTGATTTTTTGATGAAAAACGGACTTTTTGCTTTTTCATGTTATGGATCAGTTGGGCATAGATAAAAGCTGTTGAAACCCTTTACCCCGCTTGGATTTGGTTAATACTTGGTTTATTGGATGCGCACCATTGGATAGTACGTCACCATACTTTAAAACCGGTTCCCACCATTTTTTTCAGCATGACTTTTGATGAAAAAGGGACTTTTTGCTTTTTCATGTTATGGATCTAGTTGGGCTTAGATACAAGCTGTTGAAACCCTTTACCCCGCTTGGATTTGGTTAATACTTGGTTTATTGGATGCGCACCATTGGATAGTACGTCACCATACTTTAAAACCGGTTCCCACCATTTTTTTTCAGCTTGATTTTTTGATGAAAAACGGACTTTTTGCTTTTTCATGTTATGGATCAGTTGGGCATAGATAAAAGCTGTTGAAACCCTTTACCCCGCTTGGATTTGGTTAATACTTGGTTTATTGGATGCGCACCATTGGATAGTACGTCACCATACTTTAAAACCGGTTCCCACCATTTTTTTCAGCATGACTTTTGATGAAAAAGGGACTTTTTGCTTTTTCATGTTATGGATCAGTTGGGCTTAGATACAAGCTGTTGAAACCCTTTACCCCGCTTGGATTTGGTTAATACTTGGTTTATTGGATGCGCACCATTGGATAGTACGTCACCATACTTTAAAACCGGTTCCCACCATTTTTTTTCAGCTTGATTTTTTGATGAAAAACGGACTTTTTGCTTTTTCATGTTATGGATCAGTTGGGCATAGATAAAAGCTGTTGAAACCCTTTACCCCGCTTGGATTTGGTTAATACTTGGTTTATTGGATGCGCACCATTGGATAGTACGTCACCATACTTTAAAACCGGTTCCCACCATTTTTTTCAGCATGACTTTTGATGAAAAAGGGACTTTTTGCTTTTTCATGTTATGGATCAGTTGGGCTTAGATACAAGCTGTTGAAACCCTTTACCCCGCTTGGATTTGGTTAATACTTGGTTTATTGGATGCGCACCATTGGATAGTACGTCACCATACTTTAAAACCGGTTCCCACCATTTTTTTTCAGCTTGATTTTTTGATGAAAAACGGACTTTTTGCTTTTTCATGTTATGGATCAGTTGGGCATAGATAAAAGCTGTTGAAACCCTTTACCCCGCTTGGATTTGGTTAATACTTGGTTTATTGGATGCGCACCATTGGATAGTACGTCACCATACTTTAAAACCGGTTCCCACCATTTTTTTCAGCATGACTTTTGATGAAAAAGGGACTTTTTGCTTTTTCATGTTATGGATCAGTTGGGCTTAGATACAAGCTGTTGAAACCCTTTACCCCGCTTGGATTTGGTTAATACTTGGTTTATTGGATGCGCACCATTGGATAGTACGTCACCATACTTTAAAACCGGTTCCCACCATTTTTTTTCAGCTTGATTTTTTGATGAAAAACGGACTTTTTGCTTTTTCATGTTATGGATCAGTTGGTCATAGATAAAAGCTGTTGAAACCCTTTACCCCGCTTGGATTTGGTTAATACTTGGTTTATTGGATGCGCACCATTGGATAGTACGTCACCATACTTTAAAACCGGTTCCCACCATTTTTTTCAGCATGACTTTTGATGAAAAAGGGACTTTTTGCTTTTTCATGTTATGGATCAGTTGGGCTTAGATACAAGCTGTTGAAACCCTTTACCCCGCTTGGATTTGGTTAATACTTGGTTTATTGGATGCGCACCATTGGATAGTACGTCACCATACTTTAAAACCGGTTCCCACCATTTTTTTTCAGCTTGATTTTTTGATGAAAAACGGACTTTTTGCTTTTTCATGTTATGGATCAGTTGGGCATAGATAAAAGCTGTTGAAACCCTTTACCCCGCTTGGATTTGGTTAATACTTGGTTTATTGGATGCGCACCATTGGATAGTACGTCACCATACTTTAAAACCGGTTCCCACCATTTTTTTCAGCATGACTTTTGATGAAAAAGGGACTTTTTGCTTTTTCATGTTATGGATCAGTTGGGCTTAGATACAAGCTGTTGAAACCCTTTACCCCGCTTGGATTTGGTTAATACTTGGTTTATTGGATGCGCACCATTGGATAGTACGTCACCATACTTTAAAACCGGTTCCCACCATTTTTTTTCAGCTTGATTTTTTGATGAAAAACGGACTTTTTGCTTTTTCATGTTATGGATCAGTTGGGCATAGATAAAAGCTGTTGAAACCCTTTACCCCGCTTGGATTTGGTTAATACTTGGTTTATTGGATGCGCACCATTGGATAGTACGTCACCATACTTTAAAACCGGTTCCCACCATTTTTTTCAGCATGACTTTTGATGAAAAAGGGACTTTTTGCTTTTTCATGTTATGGATCAGTTGGGCTTAGATAAAAGCTGTTGAAACCCTTTACCCCGCTTGGATTTGGTTAATACTTGGTTTATTGGATGCGCACCATTGGATAGTACGTCACCATACTTTAAAACCGGTTCCCACCATTTTTTTTCAGCTTGATTTTTTTGATGAAAAACGGACTTTTTGCTTTTTCATGTTATGGATCAGTTGGGCATAGATAAAAGCTGTTGAAACCCTTTACCCCGCTTGGATTTGGTTAATACTTGGTTTATTGGATGCGCACCATTGGATAGTACGTCACCATACTTTAAAACCGGTTCCCACCATTTTTTTTCAGCATGACTTTTGATGAAAAAGGGACTTTTTGCTTTTTCATGTTATGGATCAGTTGGGCTTAGATACAAGCTGTTGAAACCCTTTACCCCGCTTGGATTTGGTTAATACTTGGTTTATTGGATGCGCACCATTGGATAGTACGTCACCATACTTTAAAACCGGTTCCCACCATTTTTTTTCAGCTTGATTTTTTGATGAAAAACGGACTTTTTGCTTTTTCATGTTATGGATCAGTTGGGCATAGATAAAAGCTGTTGAAACCCTTTACCCCGCTTGGATTTGGTTAATACTTGGTTTATTGGATGCGCACCATTGGATAGTACGTCACCATACTTTAAAACCGGTTCCCACCATTTTTTTCAGCATGACTTTTGATGAAAAAGGGACTTTTTGCTTTTTCATGTTATGGATCAGTTGGGCTTAGATACAAGCTGTTGAAACCCTTTACCCCGCTTGGATTTGGTTAATACTTGGTTTATTGGATGCGCACCATTGGATAGTACGTCACCATACTTTAAAACCGGTTCCCACCATTTTTTTTCAGCTTGATTTTTTGATGAAAAACGGACTTTTTGCTTTTTCATGTTATGGATCAGTTGGGCATAGATAAAAGCTGTTGAAACCCTTTACCCCGCTTGCGATTTGGTTAATACTTGGTTTATTGGATGCGCACCATTGGATAGTACGTCACCATACTTTAAAACCGGTTCCCACCATTTTTTTCAGCATGACTTTTGATGAAAAAGGGACTTTTTGCTTTTTCATGTTATGGATCAGTTGGGCTTAGATACAAGCTGTTGAAACCCTTTACCCCGCTTGGATTTGGTTAATACTTGGTTTATTGGATGCGCACCATTGGATAGTACGTCACCATACTTTAAAACCGGTTCCCACCATTTTTTTTCAGCTTGATTTTTTGATGAAAAACGACTTTTTGCTTTTTCATGTTATGGATCAGTTGGGCATAGATAAAAGCTGTTGAAACCCTTTACCCCGCTTGGATTTGGTTAATACTTGGTTTATTGGATGCGCACCATTGGATAGTACGTCACCATACTTTAAAACCGGTTCCCACCATTTTTTTCAGCATGACTTTTGATGAAAAAGGGACTTTTTGCTTTTTCATGTTATGGATCAGTTGGGCTTAGATACAAGCTGTTGAAACCCTTTACCCCGCTTGGATTTGGTTAATACTTGGTTTATTGGATGCGCACCATTGGATAGTACGTCACCATACTTTAAAACCGGTTCCCACCATTTTTTTTCAGCTTGATTTTTTGATGAAAAACGGACTTTTTGCTTTTTCATGTTATGGATCAGTTGGTCATAGATAAAAGCTGTTGAAACCCTTTACCCCGCTTGGATTTGGTTAATACTTGGTTTATTGGATGCGCACCATTGGATAGTACGTCACCATACTTTAAAACCGGTTCCCACCATTTTTTTCAGCATGACTTTTGATGAAAAAGGGACTTTTTGCTTTTTCATGTTATGGATCAGTTGGGCTTAGATACAAGCTGTTGAAACCCTTTACCCCGCTTGGATTTGGTTAATACTTGGTTTATTGGATGCGCACCATTGGATAGTACGTCACCATACTTTAAAACCGGTTCCCACCATTTTTTTTCAGCTTGATTTTTTGATGAAAAACGGACTTTTTGCTTTTTCATGTTATGGATCAGTTGGGCATAGATAAAAGCTGTTGAAACCCTTTACCCCGCTTGGATTTGGTTAATACTTGGTTTATTGGATGCGCACCATTGGATAGTACGTCACCATACTTTAAAACCGGTTCCCACCATTTTTTTCAGCATGACTTTTGATGAAAAAGGGACTTTTTGCTTTTTCATGTTATGGATCAGTTGGGCTTAGATACAAGCTGTTGAAACCCTTTACCCCGCTTGGATTTGGTTAATACTTGGTTTATTGGATGCGCACCATTGGATAGTACGTCACCATACTTTAAAACCGGTTCCCACCATTTTTTTTCAGCTTGATTTTTTGATGAAAAACGGACTTTTTGCTTTTTCATGTTATGGATCAGTTGGGCATAGATAAAAGCTGTTGAAACCCTTTACCCCCGCTTGGATTTGGTTAATACTTGGTTTATTGGATGCGCACCATTGGATAGTACGTCACCATACTTTAAAACCGGTTCCCACCATTTTTTTTCAGCATGACTTTTGATGAAAAAGGGACTTTTTGCTTTTTCATGTTATTGATCAGTTGGGCTTAGATACAAGCTGTTGAAACCCTTTACCCCGCTTGGATTTGGTTAATACTTGGTTTATTGGATGCGCACCATTGGATAGTACGTCACCATACTTTAAAACCGGTTCCCACCATTTTTTTTCAGCTTGATTTTTTGATGAAAAACGGACTTTTTGCTTTTTCATGTTATGGATCAGTTGGGCATAGATAAAAGCTGTTGAAACCCTTTACCCCGCTTGGATTTGGTTAATACTTGGTTTATTGGATGCGCACCATTGGATAGTACGTCACCATACTTTAAAACCGGTTCCCACCATTTTTTTCAGCATGACTTTTGATGAAAAAGGGACTTTTTGCTTTTTCATGTTATGGATCAGTTGGGCTTAGATACAAGCTGTTGAAACCCTTTACCCCGCTTGGATTTGGTTAATACTTGGTTTATTGGATGCGCACCATTGGATAGTACGTCACCATACTTTAAAACCGGTTCCCACCATTTTTTTTCAGCTTGATTTTTGATGAAAAACGGACTTTTTGCTTTTTCATGTTATGGATCAGTTGGGCATAGATAAAAGCTGTTGAAACCCTTTACCCCGCTTGGATTTGGTTAATACTTGGTTTATTGGATGCGCACCATTGGATAGTACGTCACCATACTTTAAAACCGGTTCCCACCATTTTTTTCAGCATGACTTTTGATGAAAAAGGGACTTTTTGCTTTTTCATGTTATGGATCAGTTGGGCTTAGGTACAAGCTGTTGAAACCCTTTACCCCGCTTGGATTTGGTTAATACTTGGTTTATTGGATGCGCACCATTGGATAGTACGTCACCATACTTTAAAACCGGTTCCCACCATTTTTTTTCAGCTTGATTTTTTGATGAAAAACGGACTTTTTGCTTTTTCATGTTATGGATCAGTTGGGCATAGATAAAAGCTGTTGAAACCCTTTACCCCGCTTGGATTTGGTTAATACTTGGTTTATTGGATGCGCACCATTGGATAGTACGTCACCATACTTTAAAACCGGTTCCCACCATTTTTTTCAGCATGACTTTTGATGAAAAAGGGACTTTTTGCTTTTTCATGTTATGGATCAGTTGGGCTTAGATACAAGCTGTTGAAACCCTTTACCCCGCTTGGATTTGGTTAATACTTGGTTTATTGGATGCGCACCATTGGATAGTACGTCACCATACTTTAAAACCGGTTCCCACCATTTTTTTTCAGCTTGATTTTTTGATGAAAAAGGGACTTTTTGCTTTTTCATGTTATGGATCAGTTGGGCATAGATAAAAGCTGTTGAAACCCTTTACCCCGCTTGGATTTGGTTAATACTTGGTTTATTGGATGCGCACCATTGGATAGTACGTCACCATACTTTAAAACCGGTTCCCACCATTTTTTTCAGCATGACTTTTGATGAAAAAGGGACTTTTTGCTTTTTCATGTTATGGATCAGTTGGGCTTAGATACAAGCTGTTGAAACCCTTTACCCCGCTTGGATTTGGTTAATACTTGGTTTATTGGATGCGCACCATTGGATAGTACGTCACCATACTTTAAAACCGGTTCCCACCATTTTTTTTCAGCTTGATTTTTTGATGAAAAACGGACTTTTTGCTTTTTCATGTTATGGATCAGTTGGGCATAGATAAAAGCTGTTGAAACCCTTTACCCCGCTTGGATTTGGTTAATACTTGGTTTATTGGATGCGCACCATTGGATAGTACGTCACCATACTTTAAAACCGGTTCCCACCATTTTTTTCAGCATGACTTTTGATGAAAAAGGGACTTTTTGCTTTTTCATGTTATGGATCAGTTGGGCTTAGATAAAAGCTGTTGAAACCCTTTACCCCGCTTGGATTTGGTTAATACTTGGTTTATTGGATGCGCACCATTGGATAGTACGTCACCATACTTTAAAACCGGTTCCCACCATTTTTTTCAGCATGACTTTTGATGAAAAAGGGACTTTTTGCTTTTTCATGTTATGGATCAGTTGGGCTTAGATACAAGCTGTTGAAACCCTTTACCCCGCTTGGATTTGGTTAATACTTGGTTTATTGGATGCGCACCATTGGATAGTACGTCACCATACTTTAAAACCGGTTCCCACCATTTTTTTTCAGCTTGATTTTTTGATGAAAAACGGACTTTTTGCTTTTTCATGTTATGGATCAGTTGGGCATAGATAAAAGCTGTTGAAACCCTTTACCCCGCTTGGATTTGGTTAATACTTGGTTTATTGGATGCGCACCATTGGATAGTACGTCACCATACTTTAAAACCGGTTCCCACCATTTTTTTCAGCATGACTTTTGATGAAAAAGGGACTTTTTGCTTTTTCATGTTATGGATCAGTTGGGCTTAGATACAAGCTGTTGAAACCCTTTACCCCGCTTGGATTTGGTTAATACTTGGTTTATTGGATGCGCACCATTGGATAGTACGTCACCATACTTTAAAACCGGTTCCCACCATTTTTTTTCAGCTTGATTTTTTGATGAAAAACGGACTTTTTGCTTTTTCATGTTATGGATCAGTTGGGCATAGATAAAAGCTGTTGAAACCCTTTACCCCGCTTGGATTTGGTTAATACTTGGTTTATTGGATGCGCACCATTGGATAGTACGTCACCATACTTTAAAACCGGTTCCCACCATTTTTTTCAGCATGACTTTTGATGAAAAAGGGACTTTTTGCTTTTTCATGTTATGGATCAGTTGGGCTTAGATACAAGCTGTTGAAACCCTTTACCCCGCTTGGATTTGGTTAATACTTGGTCTTATTGGATGCGCACCATTGGATAGTACGTCACCATACTTTAAAACCGGTTCCCACCATTTTTTTTCAGCTTGATTTTTTGATGAAAAACGGACTTTTTGCTTTTTCATGTTATGGATCAGTTGGGCATAGATAAAAGCTGTTGAAACCCTTTACCCCGCTTGGATTTGGTTAATACTTGGTTTATTGGATGCGCACCATTGGATAGTACGTCACCATACTTTAAAACCGGTTCCCACCATTTTTTTCAGCATGACTTTTGATGAAAAAGGGACTTTTTGCTTTTTCATGTTATGGATCAGTTGGGCTTAGATACAAGCTGTTGAAACCCTTTACCCCGCTTGGATTTGGTTAATACTTGGTTTATTGGATGCGCACCATTGGATAGTACGTCACCATACTTTAAAACCGGTTCCCACCATTTTTTTTCAGCTTGATTTTTTGATGAAAAACGGACTTTTTGCTTTTTCATGTTATGGATCAGTTGGGCATAGATAAAAGCTGTTGAAACCCTTTACCCCGCTTGGATTTGGTTAATACTTGGTTTATTGGATGCGCACCATTGGATAGTACGTCACCATACTTTAAAACCGGTTCCCACCATTTTTTTCAGCATGACTTTTGATGAAAAAGGGACTTTTTGCTTTTTCATGTTATGGATCAGTTGGGCTTAGATACAAGCTGTTGAAACCCTTTACCCCGCTTGGATTTGGTTAATACTTGGTTTATTGGATGCGCACCATTGGATAGTACGTCACCATACTTTAAAACCGGTTCCCACCATTTTTTTTCAGCTTGATTTTTTGATGAAAAACGGACTTTTTGCTTTTTCATGTTATGGATCAGTTGGGCATAGATAAAAGCTGTTGAAACCCTTTACCCCGCTTGGATTTGGTTAATACTTGGTTTATTGGATGCGCACCATTGGATAGTACGTCACCATACTTTAAAACCGGTTCCCACCATTTTTTTCAGCATGACTTTTGATGAAAAAGGGACTTTTTGCTTTTTCATGTTATGGATCAGTTGGGCTTAGATACAAGCTGTTGAAACCCTTTACCCCGCTTGGATTTGGTTAATACTTGGTTTATTGGATGCGCACCATTGGATAGTACGTCACCATACTTTAAAACCGGTTCCCACCATTTTTTTTCAGCTTGATTTTTTGATGAAAAACGGACTTTTTGCTTTTTCATGTTATGGATCAGTTGGGCATAGATAAAAGCTGTTGAAACCCTTTACCCCGCTTGGATTTGGTTAATACTTGGTTTATTGGATGCGCACCATTGGATAGTACGTCACCATACTTTAAAACCGGTTCCCACCATTTTTTTCAGCATGACTTTTGATGAAAAAGGGACTTTTTGCTTTTTCATGTTATGGATCAGTTGGGCTTAGATACAAGCTGTTGAAACCCTTTACCCCGCTTGGATTTGGTTAATACTTGGTTTATTGGATGCGCACCATTGGATAGTACGTCACCATACTTTAAAACCGGTTCCCACCATTTTTTTTCAGCTTGATTTTTTGATGAAAAACGGACTTTTTGCTTTTTCATGTTATGGATCAGTTGGGCATAGATAAAAGCTGTTGAAACCCTTTACCCCGCTTGGATTTGGTTAATACTTGGTTTATTGGATGCGCACCATTGGATAGTACGTCACCATACTTTAAAACCGGTTCCCACCATTTTTTTCAGCATGACTTTTGATGAAAAAGGGACTTTTTGCTTTTTCATGTTATGGATCAGTTGGGCTTAGATACAAGCTGTTGAAACCCTTTACCCCGCTTGGATTTGGTTAATACTTGGTTTATTGGATGCGCACCATTGGATAGTACGTCACCATACTTTAAAACCGGTTCCCACCATTTTTTTTCAGCTTGATTTTTTGATGAAAAACGGACTTTTTGCTTTTTCATGTTATGGATCAGTTGGGCATAGATAAAAGCTGTTGAAACCCTTTACCCCGCTTGGATTTGGTTAATACTTGGTTTATTGGATGCGCACCATTGGATAGTACGTCACCATACTTTAAAACCGGTTCCCACCATTTTTTTCAGCATGACTTTTGATGAAAAAGGGACTTTTTGCTTTTTCATGTTATGGATCAGTTGGGCTTAGATACAAGCTGTTGAAACCCTTTACCCCGCTTGGATTTGGTTAATACTTGGTTTATTGGATGCGCACCATTGGATAGTACGTCACCATACTTTAAAACCGGTTCCCACCATTTTTTTTCAGCTTGATTTTTTGATGAAAAACGGACTTTTTGCTTTTTCATGTTATGGATCAGTTGGGCATAGATAAAAGCTGTTGAAACCCTTTACCCCGCTTGGATTTGGTTAATACTTGGTTTATTGGATGCGCACCATTGGATAGTACGTCACCATACTTTAAAACCGGTTCCCACCATTTTTTTCAGCATGACTTTTGATGAAAAAGGGACTTTTTGCTTTTTCATGTTATGGATCAGTTGGGCTTAGATACAAGCTGTTGAAACCCTTTACCCCGCTTGGATTTGGTTAATACTTGGTTTATTGGATGCGCACCATTGGATAGTACGTCACCATACTTTAAAACCGGTTCCCACCATTTTTTTTCAGCTTGATTTTTTGATGAAAAACGGACTTTTTGCTTTTTCATGTTATGGATCAGTTGGGCATAGATAAAAGCTGTTGAAACCCTTTACCCCGCTTGGATTTGGTTAATACTTGGTTTATTGGATGCGCACCATTGGATAGTACGTCACCATACTTTAAAACCGGTTCCCACCATTTTTTTCAGCATGACTTTTGATGAAAAAGGGACTTTTTGCTTTTTCATGTTATGGATCAGTTGGGCTTAGATACAAGCTGTTGAAACCCTTTACCCCGCTTGGATTTGGTTAATACTTGGTTTATTGGATGCGCACCATTGGATAGTACGTCACCATACTTTAAAACCGGTTCCCACCATTTTTTTTCAGCTTGATTTTTTGATGAAAAACGGACTTTTTGCTTTTTCATGTTATGGATCAGTTGGGCATAGATAAAAGCTGTTGAAACCCTTTACCCCGCTTGGATTTGGTTAATACTTGGTTTATTGGATGCGCACCATTGGATAGTACGTCACCATACTTTAAAACCGGTTCCCACCATTTTTTTCAGCATGACTTTTGATGAAAAAGGGACTTTTTGCTTTTTCATGTTATGGATCAGTTGGGCTTAGATACAAGCTGTTGAAACCCTTTACCCCGCTTGGATTTGGTTAATACTTGGTTTATTGGATGCGCACCATTGGATAGTACGTCACCATACTTTAAAACCGGTTCCCACCATTTTTTTTCAGCTTGATTTTTTGATGAAAAACGGACTTTTTGCTTTTTCATGTTATGGATCAGTTGGGCATAGATAAAAGCTGTTGAAACCCTTTACCCCGCTTGGATTTGGTTAATACTTGGTTTATTGGATGCGCACCATTGGATAGTACGTCACCATACTTTAAAACCGGTTCCCACCATTTTTTTCAGCATGACTTTTGATGAAAAAGGGACTTTTTGCTTTTTCATGTTATGGATCAGTTGGGCTTAGATACAAGCTGTTGAAACCCTTTACCCCGCTTGGATTTGGTTAATACTTGGTTTATTGGATGCGCACCATTGGATAGTACGTCACCATACTTTAAAACCGGTTCCCACCATTTTTTTTCAGCTTGATTTTTTGATGAAAAACGGACTTTTTGCTTTTTCATGTTATGGATCAGTTGGGCATAGATAAAAGCTGTTGAAACCCTTTACCCCGCTTGGATTTGGTTAATACTTGGTTTATTGGATGCGCACCATTGGATAGTACGTCACCATACTTTAAAACCGGTTCCCACCATTTTTTTCAGCATGACTTTTGATGAAAAAGGGACTTTTTGCTTTTTCATGTTATGGATCAGTTGGGCTTAGATACAAGCTGTTGAAACCCTTTACCCCGCTTGGATTTGGTTAATACTTGGTTTATTGGATGCGCACCATTGGATAGTACGTCACCATACTTTAAAACCGGTTCCCACCATTTTTTTTCAGCTTGATTTTTTGATGAAAAACGGACTTTTTGCTTTTTCATGTTATGGATCAGTTGGGCATAGATAAAAGCTGTTGAAACCCTTTACCCCGCTTGGATTTGGTTAATACTTGGTTTATTGGATGCGCACCATTGGATAGTACGTCACCATACTTTAAAACCGGTTCCCACCATTTTTTTCAGCATGACTTTTGATGAAAAAGGGACTTTTTGCTTTTTCATGTTATGGATCAGTTGGGCTTAGATACAAGCTGTTGAAACCCTTTACCCCGCTTGGATTTGGTTAATACTTGGTTTATTGGATGCGCACCATTGGATAGTACGTCACCATACTTTAAAACCGGTTCCCACCATTTTTTTTCAGCTTGATTTTTTGATGAAAAACGGACTTTTTGCTTTTTCATGTTATGGATCAGTTGGGCATAGATAAAAGCTGTTGAAACCCTTTACCCCGCTTGGATTTGGTTAATACTTGGTTTATTGGATGCGCACCATTGGATAGTACGTCACCATACTTTAAAACCGGTTCCCACCATTTTTTTCAGCATGACTTTTGATGAAAAAGGGACTTTTTGCTTTTTCATGTTATGGATCAGTTGGGCTTAGATACAAGCTGTTGAAACCCTTTACCCCGCTTGGATTTGGTTAATACTTGGTTTATTGGATGCGCACCATTGGATAGTACGTCACCATACTTTAAAACCGGTTCCCACCATTTTTTTTCAGCTTGATTTTTTGATGAAAAACGGACTTTTTGCTTTTTCATGTTATGGATCAGTTGGGCATAGATAAAAGCTGTTGAAACCCTTTACCCCGCTTGGATTTGGTTAATACTTGGTTTATTGGATGCGCACCATTGGATAGTACGTCACCATACTTTAAAACCGGTTCCCACCATTTTTTTCAGCATGACTTTTGATGAAAAAGGGACTTTTTGCTTTTTCATGTTATGGATCAGTTGGGCTTAGATACAAGCTGTTGAAACCCTTTACCCCGCTTGGATTTGGTTAATACTTGGTTTATTGGATGCGCACCATTGGATAGTACGTCACCATACTTTAAAACCGGTTCCCACCATTTTTTTTCAGCTTGATTTTTTGATGAAAAACGGACTTTTTGCTTTTTCATGTTATGGATCAGTTGGGCATAGATAAAAGCTGTTGAAACCCTTTACCCCGCTTGGATTTGGTTAATACTTGGTTTATTGGATGCGCACCATTGGATAGTACGTCACCATACTTTAAAACCGGTTCCCACCATTTTTTTCAGCATGACTTTTGATGAAAAAGGGACTTTTTGCTTTTTCATGTTATGGATCAGTTGGGCTTAGATACAAGCTGTTGAAACCCTTTACCCCGCTTGGATTTGGTTAATACTTGGTTTATTGGATGCGCACCATTGGATAGTACGTCACCATACTTTAAAACCGGTTCCCACCATTTTTTTTCAGCTTGATTTTTTGATGAAAAACGGACTTTTTGCTTTTTCATGTTATGGATCAGTTGGGCATAGATAAAAGCTGTTGAAACCCTTTACCCCGCTTGGATTTGGTTAATACTTGGTTTATTGGATGCGCACCATTGGATAGTACGTCACCATACTTTAAAACCGGTTCCCACCATTTTTTTCAGCATGACTTTTGATGAAAAAGGGACTTTTTGCTTTTTCATGTTATGGATCAGTTGGGCTTAGATACAAGCTGTTGAAACCCTTTACCCCGCTTGGATTTGGTTAATACTTGGTTTATTGGATGCGCACCATTGGATAGTACGTCACCATACTTTAAAACCGGTTCCCACCATTTTTTTTCAGCTTGATTTTTTGATGAAAAACGGACTTTTTGCTTTTTCATGTTATGGATCAGTTGGGCATAGATAAAAGCTGTTGAAACCCTTTACCCCGCTTGGATTTGGTTAATACTTGGTTTATTGGATGCGCACCATTGGATAGTACGTCACCATACTTTAAAACCGGTTCCCACCATTTTTTTCAGCATGACTTTTGATGAAAAAGGGACTTTTTGCTTTTTCATGTTATGGATCAGTTGGGCTTAGATACAAGCTGTTGAAACCCTTTACCCCGCTTGGATTTGGTTAATACTTGGTTTATTGGATGCGCACCATTGGATAGTACGTCACCATACTTTAAAACCGGTTCCCACCATTTTTTTTCAGCTTGATTTTTTGATGAAAAACGGACTTTTTGCTTTTTCATGTTATGGATCAGTTGGGCATAGATAAAAGCTGTTGAAACCCTTTACCCCGCTTGGATTTGGTTAATACTTGGTTTATTGGATGCGCACCATTGGATAGTACGTCACCATACTTTAAAACCGGTTCCCACCATTTTTTTCAGCATGACTTTTGATGAAAAAGGGACTTTTTGCTTTTTCATGTTATGGATCAGTTGGGCTTAGATACAAGCTGTTGAAACCCTTTACCCCGCTTGGATTTGGTTAATACTTGGTTTATTGGATGCGCACCATTGGATAGTACGTCACCATACTTTAAAACCGGTTCCCACCATTTTTTTTCAGCTTGATTTTTTGATGAAAAACGGACTTTTTGCTTTTTCATGTTATGGATCAGTTGGGCATAGATAAAAGCTGTTGAAACCCTTTACCCCGCTTGGATTTGGTTAATACTTGGTTTATTGGATGCGCACCATTGGATAGTACGTCACCATACTTTAAAACCGGTTCCCACCATTTTTTTCAGCATGACTTTTGATGAAAAAGGGACTTTTTGCTTTTTCATGTTATGGATCAGTTGGGCTTAGATACAAGCTGTTGAAACCCTTTACCCCGCTTGGATTTGGTTAATACTTGGTTTATTGGATGCGCACCATTGGATAGTACGTCACCATACTTTAAAACCGGTTCCCACCATTTTTTTTCAGCTTGATTTTTTGATGAAAAACGGACTTTTTGCTTTTTCATGTTATGGATCAGTTGGGCATAGATAAAAGCTGTTGAAACCCTTTACCCCGCTTGGATTTGGTTAATACTTGGTTTATTGGATGCGCACCATTGGATAGTACGTCACCATACTTTAAAACCGGTTCCCACCATTTTTTTCAGCATGACTTTTGATGAAAAAGGGACTTTTTGCTTTTTCATGTTATGGATCAGTTGGGCTTAGATACAAGCTGTTGAAACCCTTTACCCCGCTTGGATTTGGTTAATACTTGGTTTATTGGATGCGCACCATTGGATAGTACGTCACCATACTTTAAAACCGGTTCCCACCATTTTTTTTCAGCTTGATTTTTTGATGAAAAACGGACTTTTTGCTTTTTCATGTTATGGATCAGTTGGGCATAGATAAAAGCTGTTGAAACCCTTTACCCCGCTTGGATTTGGTTAATACTTGGTTTATTGGATGCGCACCATTGGATAGTACGTCACCATACTTTAAAACCGGTTCCCACCATTTTTTTCAGCATGACTTTTGATGAAAAAGGGACTTTTTGCTTTTTCATGTTATGGATCAGTTGGGCTTAGATACAAGCTGTTGAAACCCTTTACCCCGCTTGGATTTGGTTAATACTTGGTTTATTGGATGCGCACCATTGGATAGTACGTCACCATACTTTAAAACCGGTTCCCACCATTTTTTTTCAGCTTGATTTTTTGATGAAAAACGGACTTTTTGCTTTTTCATGTTATGGATCAGTTGGGCATAGATAAAAGCTGTTGAAACCCTTTACCCCGCTTGGATTTGGTTAATACTTGGTTTATTGGATGCGCACCATTGGATAGTACGTCACCATACTTTAAAACCGGTTCCCACCATTTTTTTCAGCATGACTTTTGATGAAAAAGGGACTTTTTGCTTTTTCATGTTATGGATCAGTTGGGCTTAGATACAAGCTGTTGAAACCCTTTACCCCGCTTGGATTTGGTTAATACTTGGTTTATTGGATGCGCACCATTGGATAGTACGTCACCATACTTTAAAACCGGTTCCCACCATTTTTTTTCAGCTTGATTTTTTGATGAAAAACGGACTTTTTGCTTTTTCATGTTATGGATCAGTTGGGCATAGATAAAAGCTGTTGAAACCCTTTACCCCGCTTGGATTTGGTTAATACTTGGTTTATTGGATGCGCACCATTGGATAGTACGTCACCATACTTTAAAACCGGTTCCCACCATTTTTTTCAGCATGACTTTTGATGAAAAAGGGACTTTTTGCTTTTTCATGTTATGGATCAGTTGGGCTTAGATACAAGCTGTTGAAACCCTTTACCCCGCTTGGATTTGGTTAATACTTGGTTTATTGGATGCGCACCATTGGATAGTACGTCACCATACTACTTTAAAACCGGTTCCCACCATTTTTTTTCAGCTTGATTTTTTGATGAAAAACGGACTTTTTGCTTTTTCATGTTATGGATCAGTTGGGCATAGATAAAAGCTGTTGAAACCCTTTACCCCGCTTGGATTTGGTTAATACTTGGTTTATTGGATGCGCACCATTGGATAGTACGTCACCATACTTTAAAACCGGTTCCCACCATTTTTTTCAGCATGACTTTTGATGAAAAAGGGACTTTTTGCTTTTTCATGTTATGGATCAGTTGGGCTTAGATACAAGCTGTTGAAACCCTTTACCCCGCTTGGATTTGGTTAATACTTGGTTTATTGGATGCGCACCATTGGATAGTACGTCACCATACTTTAAAACCGGTTCCCACCATTTTTTTTCAGCTTGATTTTTTGATGAAAAACGGACTTTTTGCTTTTTCATGTTATGGATCAGTTGGGCATAGATAAAAGCTGTTGAAACCCTTTACCCCGCTTGGATTTGGTTAATACTTGGTTTATTGGATGCGCACCATTGGATAGTACGTCACCATACTTTAAAACCGGTTCCCACCATTTTTTTCAGCATGACTTTTGATGAAAAAGGGACTTTTTGCTTTTTCATGTTATGGATCAGTTGGGCTTAGATACAAGCTGTTGAAACCCTTTACCCCGCTTGGATTTGGTTAATACTTGGTTTATTGGATGCGCACCATTGGATAGTACGTCACCATACTTTAAAACCGGTTCCCACCATTTTTTTTCAGCTTGATTTTTTGATGAAAAACGGACTTTTTGCTTTTTCATGTTATGGATCAGTTGGGCATAGATAAAAGCTGTTGAAACCCTTTACCCCGCTTGGATTTGGTTAATACTTGGTTTATTGGATGCGCACCATTGGATAGTACGTCACCATACTTTAAAACCGGTTCCCACCATTTTTTTCAGCATGACTTTTGATGAAAAAGGGACTTTTTGCTTTTTCATGTTATGGATCAGTTGGGCTTAGATACAAGCTGTTGAAACCCTTTACCCCGCTTGGATTTGGTTAATACTTGGTTTATTGGATGCGCACCATTGGATAGTACGTCACCATACTTTAAAACCGGTTCCCACCATTTTTTTTCAGCTTGATTTTTTGATGAAAAACGGACTTTTTGCTTTTTCATGTTATGGATCAGTTGGGCATAGATAAAAGCTGTTGAAACCCTTTACCCCGCTTGGATTTGGTTAATACTTGGTTTATTGGATGCGCACCATTGGATAGTACGTCACCATACTTTAAAACCGGTTCCCACCATTTTTTTCAGCATGACTTTTGATGAAAAAGGGACTTTTTGCTTTTTCATGTTATGGATCAGTTGGGCTTAGATACAAGCTGTTGAAACCCTTTACCCCGCTTGGATTTGGTTAATACTTGGTTTATTGGATGCGCACCATTGGATAGTACGTCACCATACTTTAAAACCGGTTCCCACCATTTTTTTTCAGCTTGATTTTTTGATGAAAAACGGACTTTTTGCTTTTTCATGTTATGGATCAGTTGGGCATAGATAAAAGCTGTTGAAACCCTTTACCCCGCTTGGATTTGGTTAATACTTGGTTTATTGGATGCGCACCATTGGATAGTACGTCACCATACTTTAAAACCGGTTCCCACCATTTTTTTCAGCATGACTTTTGATGAAAAAGGGACTTTTTGCTTTTTCATGTTATGGATCAGTTGGGCTTAGATACAAGCTGTTGAAACCCTTTACCCCGCTTGGATTTGGTTAATACTTGGTTTATTGGATGCGCACCATTGGATAGTACGTCACCATACTTTAAAACCGGTTCCCACCATTTTTTTTCAGCTTGATTTTTTGATGAAAAACGGACTTTTTGCTTTTTCATGTTATGGATCAGTTGGGCATAGATAAAAGCTGTTGAAACCCTTTACCCCGCTTGGATTTGGTTAATACTTGGTTTATTGGATGCGCACCATTGGATAGTACGTCACCATACTTTAAAACCGGTTCCCACCATTTTTTTCAGCATGACTTTTGATGAAAAAGGGACTTTTTGCTTTTTCATGTTATGGATCAGTTGGGCTTAGATACAAGCTGTTGAAACCCTTTACCCCGCTTGGATTTGGTTAATACTTGGTTTATTGGATGCGCACCATTGGATAGTACGTCACCATACTTTAAAACCGGTTCCCACCATTTTTTTTCAGCTTGATTTTTTGATGAAAAACGGACTTTTTGCTTTTTCATGTTATGGATCAGTTGGGCATAGATAAAAGCTGTTGAAACCCTTTACCCCGCTTGGATTTGGTTAATACTTGGTTTATTGGATGCGCACCATTGGATAGTACGTCACCATACTTTAAAACCGGTTCCCACCATTTTTTTCAGCATGACTTTTGATGAAAAAGGGACTTTTTGCTTTTTCATGTTATGGATCAGTTGGGCTTAGATACAAGCTGTTGAAACCCTTTACCCCGCTTGGATTTGGTTAATACTTGGTTTATTGGATGCGCACCATTGGATAGTACGTCACCATACTTTAAAACCGGTTCCCACCATTTTTTTTCAGCTTGATTTTTTGATGAAAAACGGACTTTTTGCTTTTTCATGTTATGGATCAGTTGGGCATAGATATAAAGCTGTTGAAACCCTTTACCCCGCTTGGATTTGGTTAATACTTGGTTTATTGGATGCGCACCATTGGATAGTACGTCACCATACTTTAAAACCGGTTCCCACCATTTTTTTCAGCATGACTTTTGATGAAAAAGGGACTTTTTGCTTTTTCATGTTATGGATCAGTTGGGCTTAGATACAAGCTGTTGAAACCCTTTACCCCGCTTGGATTTGGTTAATACTTGGTTTATTGGATGCGCACCATTGGATAGTACGTCACCATACTTTAAAACCGGTTCCCACCATTTTTTTTCAGCTTGATTTTTTGATGAAAAACGGACTTTTTGCTTTTTCATGTTATGGATCAGTTGGGCATAGATAAAAGCTGTTGAAACCCTTTACCCCGCTTGGATTTGGTTAATACTTGGTTTATTGGATGCGCACCATTGGATAGTACGTCACCATACTTTAAAACCGGTTCCCACCATTTTTTTCAGCATGACTTTTGATGAAAAAGGGACTTTTTGCTTTTTCATGTTATGGATCAGTTGGGCTTAGATACAAGCTGTTGAAACCCTTTACCCCGCTTGGATTTGGTTAATACTTGGTTTATTGGATGCGCACCATTGGATAGTACGTCACCATACTTTAAAACCGGTTCCCACCATTTTTTTTCAGCTTGATTTTTTGATGAAAAACGGACTTTTTGCTTTTTCATGTTATGGATCAGTTGGGCATAGATAAAAGCTGTTGAAACCCTTTACCCCGCTTGGATTTGGTTAATACTTGGTTTATTGGATGCGCACCATTGGATAGTACGTCACCATACTTTAAAACCGGTTCCCACCATTTTTTTCAGCATGACTTTTGATGAAAAAGGGACTTTTTGCTTTTTCATGTTATGGATCAGTTGGGCTTAGATACAAGCTGTTGAAACCCTTTACCCCGCTTGGATTTGGTTAATACTTGGTTTATTGGATGCGCACCATTGGATAGTACGTCACCATACTTTAAAACCGGTTCCCACCATTTTTTTTCAGCTTGATTTTTTGATGAAAAACGGACTTTTTGCTTTTTCATGTTATGGATCAGTTGGGCATAGATAAAAGCTGTTGAAACCCTTTACCCCGCTTGGATTTGGTTAATACTTGGTTTATTGGATGCGCACCATTGGATAGTACGTCACCATACTTTAAAACCGGTTCCCACCATTTTTTTCAGCATGACTTTTGATGAAAAAGGGACTTTTTGCTTTTTCATGTTATGGATCAGTTGGGCTTAGATACAAGCTGTTGAAACCCTTTACCCCGCTTGGATTTGGTTAATACTTGGTTTATTGGATGCGCACCATTGGATAGTACGTCACCATACTTTAAAACCGGTTCCCACCATTTTTTTTCAGCTTGATTTTTTGATGAAAAACGGACTTTTTGCTTTTTCATGTTATGGATCAGTTGGGCATAGATAAAAGCTGTTGAAACCCTTTACCCCGCTTGGATTTGGTTAATACTTGGTTTATTGGATGCGCACCATTGGATAGTACGTCACCATACTTTAAAACCGGTTCCCACCATTTTTTTCAGCATGACTTTTGATGAAAAAGGGACTTTTTGCTTTTTCATGTTATGGATCAGTTGGGCTTAGATACAAGCTGTTGAAACCCTTTACCCCGCTTGGATTTGGTTAATACTTGGTTTATTGGATGCGCACCATTGGATAGTACGTCACCATACTTTAAAACCGGTTCCCACCATTTTTTTTCAGCTTGATTTTTTGATGAAAAACGGACTTTTTGCTTTTTCATGTTATGGATCAGTTGGGCATAGATAAAAGCTGTTGAAACCCTTTACCCCGCTTGGATTTGGTTAATACTTGGTTTATTGGATGCGCACCATTGGATAGTACGTCACCATACTTTAAAACCGGTTCCCACCATTTTTTTCAGCATGACTTTTGATGAAAAAGGGACTTTTTGCTTTTTCATGTTATGGATCAGTTGGGCTTAGATACAAGCTGTTGAAACCCTTTACCCCGCTTGGATTTGGTTAATACTTGGTTTATTGGATGCGCACCATTGGATAGTACGTCACCATACTTTAAAACCGGTTCCCACCATTTTTTTTCAGCTTGATTTTTTGATGAAAAACGGACTTTTTGCTTTTTCATGTTATGGATCAGTTGGGCATAGATAAAAGCTGTTGAAACCCTTTACCCCGCTTGGATTTGGTTAATACTTGGTTTATTGGATGCGCACCATTGGATAGTACGTCACCATACTTTAAAACCGGTTCCCACCATTTTTTTCAGCATGACTTTTGATGAAAAAGGGACTTTTTGCTTTTTCATGTTATGGATCAGTTGGGCTTAGATACAAGCTGTTGAAACCCTTTACCCCGCTTGGATTTGGTTAATACTTGGTTTATTGGATGCGCACCATTGGATAGTACGTCACCATACTTTAAAACCGGTTCCCACCATTTTTTTTCAGCTTGATTTTTTGATGAAAAACGGACTTTTTGCTTTTTCATGTTATGGATCAGTTGGGCATAGATAAAAGCTGTTGAAACCCTTTACCCCGCTTGGATTTGGTTAATACTTGGTTTATTGGATGCGCACCATTGGATAGTACGTCACCATACTTTAAAACCGGTTCCCACCATTTTTTTCAGCATGACTTTTGATGAAAAAGGGACTTTTTGCTTTTTCATGTTATGGATCAGTTGGGCTTAGATACAAGCTGTTGAAACCCTTTACCCCGCTTGGATTTGGTTAATACTTGGTTTATTGGATGCGCACCATTGGATAGTACGTCACCATACTTTAAAACCGGTTCCCACCATTTTTTTTCAGCTTGATTTTTTGATGAAAAACGGACTTTTTGCTTTTTCATGTTATGGATCAGTTGGGCATAGATAAAAGCTGTTGAAACCCTTTACCCCGCTTGGATTTGGTTAATACTTGGTTTATTGGATGCGCACCATTGGATAGTACGTCACCATACTTTAAAACCGGTTCCCACCATTTTTTTCAGCATGACTTTTGATGAAAAAGGGACTTTTTGCTTTTTCATGTTATGGATCAGTTGGGCTTAGATACAAGCTGTTGAAACCCTTTACCCCGCTTGGATTTGGTTAATACTTGGTTTATTGGATGCGCACCATTGGATAGTACGTCACCATACTTTAAAACCGGTTCCCACCATTTTTTTTCAGCTTGATTTTTTGATGAAAAACGGACTTTTTGCTTTTTCATGTTATGGATCAGTTGGGCATAGATAAAAGCTGTTGAAACCCTTTACCCCGCTTGGATTTGGTTAATACTTGGTTTATTGGATGCGCACCATTGGATAGTACGTCACCATACTTTAAAACCGGTTCCCACCATTTTTTTCAGCATGACTTTTGATGAAAAAGGGACTTTTTGCTTTTTCATGTTATGGATCAGTTGGGCTTAGATACAAGCTGTTGAAACCCTTTACCCCGCTTGGATTTGGTTAATACTTGGTTTATTGGATGCGCACCATTGGATAGTACGTCACCATACTTTAAAACCGGTTCCCACCATTTTTTTTCAGCTTGATTTTTTGATGAAAAACGGACTTTTTGCTTTTTCATGTTATGGATCAGTTGGGCATAGATAAAAGCTGTTGAAACCCTTTACCCCGCTTGGATTTGGTTAATACTTGGTTTATTGGATGCGCACCATTGGATAGTACGTCACCATACTTTAAAACCGGTTCCCACCATTTTTTTCAGCATGACTTTTGATGAAAAAGGGACTTTTTGCTTTTTCATGTTATGGATCAGTTGGGCTTAGATACAAGCTGTTGAAACCCTTTACCCCGCTTGGATTTGGTTAATACTTGGTTTATTGGATGCGCACCATTGGATAGTACGTCACCATACTTTAAAACCGGTTCCCACCATTTTTTTTCAGCTTGATTTTTTGATGAAAAACGGACTTTTTGCTTTTTCATGTTATGGATCAGTTGGGCATAGATAAAAGCTGTTGAAACCCTTTACCCCGCTTGGATTTGGTTAATACTTGGTTTATTGGATGCGCACCATTGGATAGTACGTCACCATACTTTAAAACCGGTTCCCACCATTTTTTTCAGCATGACTTTTGATGAAAAAGGGACTTTTTGCTTTTTCATGTTATGGATCAGTTGGGCTTAGATACAAGCTGTTGAAACCCTTTACCCCGCTTGGATTTGGTTAATACTTGGTTTATTGGATGCGCACACCATTGGATAGTACGTCACCATACTTTAAAACCGGTTCCCACCATTTTTTTTCAGCTTGATTTTTTGATGAAAAACGGACTTTTTGCTTTTTCATGTTATGGATCAGTTGGGCATAGATAAAAGCTGTTGAAACCCTTTACCCCGCTTGGATTTGGTTAATACTTGGTTTATTGGATGCGCACCATTGGATAGTACGTCACCATACTTTAAAACCGGTTCCCACCATTTTTTTCAGCATGACTTTTGATGAAAAAGGGACTTTTTGCTTTTTCATGTTATGGATCAGTTGGGCTTAGATACAAGCTGTTGAAACCCTTTACCCCGCTTGGATTTGGTTAATACTTGGTTTATTGGATGCGCACCATTGGATAGTACGTCACCATACTTTAAAACCGGTTCCCACCATTTTTTTTCAGCTTGATTTTTTGATGAAAAACGGACTTTTTGCTTTTTCATGTTATGGATCAGTTGGGCATAGATAAAAGCTGTTGAAACCCTTTACCCCGCTTGGATTTGGTTAATACTTGGTTTATTGGATGCGCACCATTGGATAGTACGTCACCATACTTTAAAACCGGTTCCCACCATTTTTTTCAGCATGACTTTTGATGAAAAAGGGACTTTTTGCTTTTTCATGTTATGGATCAGTTGGGCTTAGATACAAGCTGTTGAAACCCTTTACCCCGCTTGGATTTGGTTAATACTTGGTTTATTGGATGCGCACCATTGGATAGTACGTCACCATACTTTAAAACCGGTTCCCACCATTTTTTTTCAGCTTGATTTTTTGATGAAAAACGGACTTTTTGCTTTTTCATGTTATGGATCAGTTGGGCATAGATAAAAGCTGTTGAAACCCTTTACCCCGCTTGGATTTGGTTAATACTTGGTTTATTGGATGCGCACCATTGGATAGTACGTCACCATACTTTAAAACCGGTTCCCACCATTTTTTTCAGCATGACTTTTGATGAAAAAGGGACTTTTTGCTTTTTCATGTTATGGATCAGTTGGGCTTAGATACAAGCTGTTGAAACCCTTTACCCCGCTTGGATTTGGTTAATACTTGGTTTATTGGATGCGCACCATTGGATAGTACGTCACCATACTTTAAAACCGGTTCCCACCATTTTTTTTCAGCTTGATTTTTTGATGAAAAACGGACTTTTTGCTTTTTCATGTTATGGATCAGTTGGGCATAGATAAAAGCTGTTGAAACCCTTTACCCCGCTTGGATTTGGTTAATACTTGGTTTATTGGATGCGCACCATTGGATAGTACGTCACCATACTTTAAAACCGGTTCCCACCATTTTTTTCAGCATGACTTTTGATGAAAAAGGGACTTTTTGCTTTTTCATGTTATGGATCAGTTGGGCTTAGATACAAGCTGTTGAAACCCTTTACCCCGCTTGGATTTGGTTAATACTTGGTTTATTGGATGCGCACCATTGGATAGTACGTCACCATACTTTAAAACCGGTTCCCACCATTTTTTTTCAGCTTGATTTTTTGATGAAAAACGGACTTTTTGCTTTTTCATGTTATGGATCAGTTGGGCATAGATAAAAGCTGTTGAAACCCTTTACCCCGCTTGGATTTGGTTAATACTTGGTTTATTGGATGCGCACCATTGGATAGTACGTCACCATACTTTAAAACCGGTTCCCACCATTTTTTTCAGCATGACTTTTGATGAAAAAGGGACTTTTTGCTTTTTCATGTTATGGATCAGTTGGGCTTAGATACAAGCTGTTGAAACCCTTTACCCCGCTTGGATTTGGTTAATACTTGGTTTATTGGATGCGCACCATTGGATAGTACGTCACCATACTTTAAAACCGGTTCCCACCATTTTTTTTCAGCTTGATTTTTTGATGAAAAACGGACTTTTTGCTTTTTCATGTTATGGATCAGTTGGGCATAGATAAAAGCTGTTGAAACCCTTTACCCCGCTTGGATTTGGTTAATACTTGGTTTATTGGATGCGCACCATTGGATAGTACGTCACCATACTTTAAAACCGGTTCCCACCATTTTTTTCAGCATGACTTTTGATGAAAAAGGGACTTTTTGCTTTTTCATGTTATGGATCAGTTGGGCTTAGATACAAGCTGTTGAAACCCTTTACCCCGCTTGGATTTGGTTAATACTTAATGGATAGTTACGTCCACCATACTTTAAAACCTGGGTTCCCACCATTTTTTTTTCAGCTTGATTTTTGATGAAAAACGGACTTTTTGCTTTTTCATGTTATGGAACATTGGGCATAGATATAAGAGCTGTTTTAAACCCTTTACCCCGCTTGGAATTGGTTAATACTCTGGTTATTGGATGCGCACCATTGATAGTACGTCCTCCATCCCTTTTTAAAAACGTTCCCCACCATTTTTTTCAGCATGACTTTGATGAAAAAAAGGGACTTTTTGGCTTTTTTCATGTTATGGTATCATTTTGGCTTAGATACAATCTGTTGAAACCCTTTACCCCCGCTTGGATTTGGTTTAAACTTGGTTTATTGATGCGCACCATTGGATAGTACGTCCACCATACTTTAAAACCGTTCCCACCATTTTTTTTCAGCATGATTTTTGATGACAAAAAAGGACCTTTTTGCTTTTGCATGTTATGGATCAGTTGGGGCATAGATAAAAGCTGTTGAAACCCTTTACCCCGCTTGGATGTGGTTAATACTTGGTTATTGGATGCGCACCATTGGATAGTACGTCACCATACTTTAAAACCGGTTCCCACCATTTTATTTCAGCATGACTTTTGATGAAAAAGGGACTTTTTGCTTTTTCATGTTTATGGAATCAGTTGGGCTTAGATACAAGCTGTTGAAACCACTTTACCCCGCTTGGATTTGGTTAATACTTGGTTTATTGGATGCGCACCATTGGATAGTACGTCACCATACTTTAAAACCGGTTCCACACCATTTTTTTTCAGCTTGATTTTTTGATGAAAAACGGACTTTTTGCTTTTTCATGTTATGGATCAGTTGGGCATAGATAAAAGCTGTTGAAACCCTTTACCCCGCTTGGATTTGGTTAATACTTGGTTTATTGGATGCGCACCATTGGATAGTACGTCACCATACTTTAAAACCGGTTCCCACCATTTTTTTCAGCATGACTTTTGATGAAAAAGGGACTTTTTGCTTTTTCATGTTATGGATCAGTTGCGGCTTAGATACAAGCTGTTGAAACCCTTTACCCCGCTTGGATTTGGTTAATACTTGGTTTATTGGATGCGCCACATTGGATAGTACGTCACCATACTTTAAAACCGGTTCCCACCATTTTTTTTCAGCTTGATTTTTTGATGAAAAAACGGACTTTTTGCTTTTTCATGTTATGGATCAGTTGGGCATAGATAAAAGCTGTTGAAACCCTTTACCCCGCTTGGATTTGGTTAATACTTGGTTTATTGGATGCGCACCATTGGATAGTACGTCACCATACTTTAAAACCGGTTCCCACCATTTTTTTCAGCATGACTTTTGATGAAAAAGGGACTTTTTGCTTTTTCATGTTATGGATCAGTTGGGCTTAGATACAAGCTGTTGAAACCCTTTACCCCGCTTGGATTTGGTTAATACTTGGTTTATTGGATGCGCACCATTGGATAGTACGTCACCATACTTTAAAACCGGTTCCCACCATTTTTTTTCAGCTTGATTTTTTGATGAAAAACGGACTTTTTGCTTTTTCATGTTATGGATCAGTTGGGCATAGATAAAAGCTGTTGAAACCCTTTACCCCGCTTGGATTTGGTTAATACTTGGTTTATTGGATGCGCACCATTGGATAGTACGTCACCATACTTTAAAACCGGTTCCCACCATTTTTTTCAGCATGACTTTTGATGAAAAAGGGACTTTTTGCTTTTTCATGTTATGGATCAGTTGGGCTTAGATACAAGCTGTTGAAACCCTTTACCCCGCTTGGATTTGGTTAATACTTGGTTTATTGGATGCGCACCATTGGATAGTACGTCACCATACTTTAAAACCGGTTCCCACCATTTTTTTTCAGCTTGATTTTTTGATGAAAAACGGACTTTTTGCTTTTTCATGTTATGGATCAGTTGGGCATAGATAAAAGCTGTTGAAACCCTTTACCCCGCTTGGATTTGGTTAATACTTGGTTTATTGGATGCGCACCATTGGATAGTACGTCACCATACTTTAAAACCGGTTCCACCATTTTTTTCAGCATGACTTTTGATGAAAAAGGGACTTTTTGCTTTTTCATGTTATGGATCAGTTGGGCTTAGATACAAGCTGTTGAAACCCTTTACCCCGCTTGGATTTGGTTAATACTTGGTTTATTGGATGCGCACCATTGGATAGTACGTCACCATACTTTAAAACCGGTTCCCACCATTTTTTTTCAGCTTGATTTTTTGATGAAAAACGGACTTTTTGCTTTTTCATGTTATGGATCAGTTGGGCATAGATAAAAGCTGTTGAAACCCTTTACCCCGCTTGGATTTGGTTAATACTTGGTTTATTGGATGCGCACCATTGGATAGTACGTCACCATACTTTAAAACCGGTTCCCACCATTTTTTTCAGCATGACTTTTGATGAAAAAGGGACTTTTTGCTTTTTCATGTTATGGATCAGTTGGGCTTAGATACAAGCTGTTGAAACCCTTTACCCCGCTTGGATTTGGTTAATACTTGGTTTATTGGATGCGCACCATTGGATAGTACGTCACCATACTTTAAAACCGGTTCCCACCATTTTTTTTCAGCTTGATTTTTTGATGAAAAACGGACTTTTTGCTTTTTCATGTTATGGATCAGTTGGGCATAGATAAAAGCTGTTGAAACCCTTTACCCCGCTTGGATTTGGTTAATACTTGGTTTATTGGATGCGCACCATTGGATAGTACGTCACCATACTTTAAAACCGGTTCCCACCATTTTTTTCAGCATGACTTTTGATGAAAAAGGGACTTTTTGCTTTTTCATGTTATGGATCAGTTGGGCTTAGATACAAGCTGTTGAAACCCTTTACCCCGCTTGGATTTGGTTAATACTTGGTTTATTGGATGCGCACCATTGGATAGTACGTCACCATACTTTAAAACCGGTTCCCACCATTTTTTTTCAGCTTGATTTTTTGATGAAAAACGGACTTTTTGCTTTTTCATGTTATGGATCAGTTGGGCATAGATAAAAGCTGTTGAAACCCTTTACCCCGCTTGGATTTGGTTAATACTTGGTTTATTGGATGCGCACCATTGGATAGTACGTCACCATACTTTAAAACCGGTTCCCACCATTTTTTTCAGCATGACTTTTGATGAAAAAGGGACTTTTTGCTTTTTCATGTTATGGATCAGTTGGGCTTAGATACAAGCTGTTGAAACCCTTTACCCCGCTTGGATTTGGTTAATACTTGGTTTATTGGATGCGCACCATTGGATAGTACGTCACCATACTTTAAAACCGGTTCCCACCATTTTTTTTCAGCTTGATTTTTTTGATGAAAAACGGACTTTTTGCTTTTTCATGTTATGGATCAGTTGGGCATAGATAAAAGCTGTTGAAACCCTTTACCCCGCTTGGATTTGGTTAATACTTGGTTTATTGGATGCGCACCATTGGATAGTACGTCACCATACTTTAAAACCGGTTCCCACCATTTTTTTCAGCATGACTTTTGATGAAAAAGGGACTTTTTGCTTTTTCATGTTATGGATCAGTTGGCTTAGATACAAGCTGTTGAAACCCTTTACCCCGCTTGGATTTGGTTAATACTTGGTTTATTGGATGCGCACCATTGGATAGTACGTCACCATACTTTAAAACCGGTTCCCACCATTTTTTTTCAGCTTGATTTTTTGATGAAAAACGGACTTTTTGCTTTTTCATGTTATGGATCAGTTGGGCATAGATAAAAGCTGTTGAAACCCTTTACCCCGCTTGGATTTGGTTAATACTTGGTTTATTGGATGCGCACCATTGGATAGTACGTCACCATACTTTAAAACCGGTTCCCACCATTTTTTTCAGCATGACTTTTGATGAAAAAGGGACTTTTTGCTTTTTCATGTTATGGATCAGTTGGGCTTAGATACAAGCTGTTGAAACCCTTTACCCCGCTTGGATTTGGTTAATACTTGGTTTATTGGATGCGCACCATTGGATAGTACGTCACCATACTTTAAAACCGGTTCCCACCATTTTTTTTCAGCTTGATTTTTTGATGAAAAACGGACTTTTTGCTTTTTCATGTTATGGATCAGTTGGGCATAGATAAAAGCTGTTGAAACCCTTTACCCCGCTTGGATTTGGTTAATACTTGGTTTATTGGATGCGCACCATTGGATAGTACGTCACCATACTTTAAAACCGGTTCCACCATTTTTTTCAGCATGACTTTTGATGAAAAAGGGACTTTTTGCTTTTTCATGTTATGGATCAGTTGGGCTTAGATACAAGCTGTTGAAACCCTTTACCCCGCTTGGATTTGGTTAATACTTGGTTTATTGGATGCGCACCATTGGATAGTACGTCACCATACTTTAAAACCGGTTCCCACCATTTTTTTTCAGCTTGATTTTTTGATGAAAAACGGACTTTTTGCTTTTTCATGTTATGGATCAGTTGGGCATAGATAAAAGCTGTTGAAACCCTTTACCCCGCTTGGATTTGGTTAATACTTGGTTTATTGGATGCGCACCATTGGATAGTACGTCACCATACTTTAAAACCGGTTCCCACCATTTTTTTCAGCATGACTTTTGATGAAAAAGGGACTTTTTGCTTTTTCATGTTATGGATCAGTTGGGCTTAGATACAAGCTGTTGAAACCCTTTACCCCGCTTGGATTTGGTTAATACTTGGTTTATTGGATGCGCACCATTGGATAGTACGTCACCATACTTTAAAACCGGTTCCCACCATTTTTTTTCAGCTTGATTTTTTGATGAAAAACGGACTTTTTGCTTTTTCATGTTATGATCAGTTGGGCATAGATAAAAGCTGTTGAAACCCTTTACCCCGCTTGGATTTGGTTAATACTTGGTTTATTGGATGCGCACCATTGGATAGTACGTCACCATACTTTAAAACCGGTTCCCACCATTTTTTTCAGCATGACTTTTGATGAAAAAGGGACTTTTTGCTTTTTCATGTTATGGATCAGTTGGGCTTAGATACAAGCTGTTGAAACCCTTTACCCCGCTTGGATTTGGTTAATACTTGGTTTATTGGATGCGCACCATTGGATAGTACGTCACCATACTTTAAAACCGGTTCCCACCATTTTTTTTTCAGCTTGATTTTTTGATGAAAAACGGACTTTTTGCTTTTTCATGTTATGGATCAGTTGGGCATAGATAAAAGCTGTTGAAACCCTTTACCCCGCTTGGATTTGGTTAATACTTGGTTTATTGGATGCGCACCATTGGATAGTACGTCACCATACTTTAAAACCGGTTCCCACCATTTTTTTCAGCATGACTTTTGATGAAAAAGGGACTTTTTGCTTTTTCATGTTATGGATCAGTTGGGCTTAGATACAAGCTGTTGAAACCCTTTACCCCGCTTGGATTTGGTTAATACTTGGTTTATTGGATGCGCACCATTGGATAGTACGTCACCATACTTTAAAACCGGTTCCCACCATTTTTTTTCAGCTTGATTTTTTGATGAAAAACGGACTTTTTGCTTTTTCATGTTATGGATCAGTTGGGCATAGATAAAAGCTGTTCCCTTTACCCCGCTTGGATTTGGTTAATACTTGGTTTATTGGATGCGCACCATTGGATAGTACGTCACCATACTTTAAAACCGGTTCCCACCATTTTTTTCAGCATGACTTTTGATGAAAAAGGGACTTTTTGCTTTTTCATGTTATGGATCAGTTGGGCTTAGATACAAGCTGTTGAAACCCTTTACCCCGCTTGGATTTGGTTAATACTTGGTTTATTGGATGCGCACCATTGGATAGTACGTCACCATACTTTAAAACCGGTTCCCACCATTTTTTTTCAGCTTGATTTTTTGATGAAAAACGGACTTTTTGCTTTTTCATGTTATGGATCAGTTGGGCATAGATAAAAGCTGTTGAAACCCTTTACCCCGCTTGGATTTGGTTAATACTTGGTTTATTGGATGCGCACCATTGGATAGTACGTCACCATACTTTAAAACCGGTTCCCACCATTTTTTTCAGCATGACTTTTGATGAAAAAGGGACTTTTTGCTTTTTCATGTTATGGATCAGTTGGGCTTAGATACAAGCTGTTGAAACCCTTTACCCCGCTTGGATTTGGTTAATACTTGGTTTATTGGATGCGCACCATTGGATAGTACGTCACCATACTTTAAAACCGGTTCCCACCATTTTTTTTCAGCTTGATTTTTTGATGAAAAACGGACTTTTTGCTTTTTCATGTTATGGATCAGTTGGGCATAGATAAAAGCTGTTGAAACCCTTTACCCCGCTTGGATTTGGTTAATACTTGGTTTATTGGATGCGCACCATTGGATAGTACGTCACCATACTTTAAAACCGGTTCCCACCATTTTTTTCAGCATGACTTTTGATGAAAAAGGGACTTTTTGCTTTTTCATGTTATGGATCAGTTGGGCTTAGATACAAGCTGTTGAAACCCTTTACCCCGCTTGGATTTGGTTAATACTTGGTTTATTGGATGCGCACCATTGGATAGTACGTCACCATACTTTAAAACCGGTTCCCACCATTTTTTTTCAGCTTGATTTTTTGATGAAAAACGGACTTTTTGCTTTTTCATGTTATGGATCAGTTGGGCATAGATAAAAGCTGTTGAAACCCTTTACCCCGCTTGGATTTGGTTAATACTTGGTTTATTGGATGCGCACCATTGGATAGTACGTCACCATACTTTAAAACCGGTTCCCACCATTTTTTTCAGCATGACTTTTGATGAAAAAGGGACTTTTTGCTTTTTCATGTTATGGATCAGTTGGGCTTAGATACAAGCTGTTGAAACCCTTTACCCCGCTTGGATTTGGTTAATACTTGGTTTATTGGATGCGCACCATTGGATAGTACGTCACCATACTTTAAAACCGGTTCCCACCATTTTTTTTCAGCTTGATTTTTTGATGAAAAACGGACTTTTTGCTTTTTCATGTTATGGATCAGTTGGGCATAGATAAAAGCTGTTGAAACCCTTTACCCCGCTTGGATTTGGTTAATACTTGGTTTATTGGATGCGCACCATTGGATAGTACGTCACCATACTTTAAAACCGGTTCCCACCATTTTTTTCAGCATGACTTTTGATGAAAAAGGGACTTTTTGCTTTTTCATGTTATGGATCAGTTGGGCTTAGATACAAGCTGTTGAAACCCTTTACCCCGCTTGGATTTGGTTAATACTTGGTTTATTGGATGCGCACCATTGGATAGTACGTCACCATACTTTAAAACCGGTTCCCACCATTTTTTTTCAGCTTGATTTTTTGATGAAAAACGGACTTTTTGCTTTTTCATGTTATGGATCAGTTGGGCATAGATAAAAGCTGTTGAAACCCTTTACCCCGCTTGGATTTGGTTAATACTTGGTTTATTGGATGCGCACCATTGGATAGTACGTCACCATACTTTAAAACCGGTTCCCACCATTTTTTTCAGCATGACTTTTGATGAAAAAGGGACTTTTTGCTTTTTCATGTTATGGATCAGTTGGGCTTAGATACAAGCTGTTGAAACCCTTTACCCCGCTTGGATTTGGTTAATACTTGGTTTATTGGATGCGCACCATTGGATAGTACGTCACCATACTTTAAAACCGGTTCCCACCATTTTTTTTCAGCTTGATTTTTTGATGAAAAACGGACTTTTTGCTTTTTCATGTTATGGATCAGTTGGGCATAGATAAAAGCTGTTGAAACCCTTTACCCCGCTTGGATTTGGTTAATACTTGGTTTATTGGATGCGCACCATTGGATAGTACGTCACCATACTTTAAAACCGGTTCCCACCATTTTTTTCAGCATGACTTTTGATGAAAAAGGGACTTTTTGCTTTTTCATGTTATGGATCAGTTGGGCTTAGATACAAGCTGTTGAAACCCTTTACCCCGCTTGGATTTGGTTAATACTTGGTTTATTGGATGCGCACCATTGGATAGTACGTCACCATACTTTAAAACCGGTTCCCACCATTTTTTTTCAGCTTGATTTTTTGATGAAAAACGGACTTTTTGCTTTTTCATGTTATGGATCAGTTGGGCATAGATAAAAGCTGTTGAAACCCTTTACCCCGCTTGGATTTGGTTAATACTTGGTTTATTGGATGCGCACCATTGGATAGTACGTCACCATACTTTAAAACCGGTTCCCACCATTTTTTTCAGCATGACTTTTGATGAAAAAGGGACTTTTTGCTTTTTCATGTTATGGATCAGTTGGGCTTAGATACAAGCTGTTGAAACCCTTTACCCCGCTTGGATTTGGTTAATACTTGGTTTATTGGATGCGCACCATTGGATAGTACGTCACCATACTTTAAAACCGGTTCCCACCATTTTTTTTCAGCTTGATTTTTTGATGAAAAACGGACTTTTTGCTTTTTCATGTTATGGATCAGTTGGGCATAGATAAAAGCTGTTGAAACCCTTTACCCCGCTTGGATTTGGTTAATACTTGGTTTATTGGATGCGCACCATTGGATAGTACGTCACCATACTTTAAAACCGGTTCCCACCATTTTTTTCAGCATGACTTTTGATGAAAAAGGGACTTTTTGCTTTTTCATGTTATGGATCAGTTGGGCTTAGATACAAGCTGTTGAAACCCTTTACCCCGCTTGGATTTGGTTAATACTTGGTTTATTGGATGCGCACCATTGGATAGTACGTCACCATACTTTAAAACCGGTTCCCACCATTTTTTTTCAGCTTGATTTTTTGATGAAAAACGGACTTTTTGCTTTTTCATGTTATGGATCAGTTGGGCATAGATAAAAGCTGTTGAAACCCTTTACCCCGCTTGGATTTGGTTAATACTTGGTTTATTGGATGCGCACCATTGGATAGTACGTCACCATACTTTAAAACCGGTTCCCACCATTTTTTTCAGCATGACTTTTGATGAAAAAGGGACTTTTTGCTTTTTCATGTTATGGATCAGTTGGGCTTAGATACAAGCTGTTGAAACCCTTTACCCCGCTTGGATTTGGTTAATACTTGGTTTATTGGATGCGCACCATTGGATAGTACGTCACCATACTTTAAAACCGGTTCCCACCATTTTTTTTCAGCTTGATTTTTTGATGAAAAACGGACTTTTTGCTTTTTCATGTTATGGATCAGTTGGGCATAGATAAAAGCTGTTGAAACCCTTTACCCCGCTTGGATTTGGTTAATACTTGGTTTATTGGATGCGCACCATTGGATAGTACGTCACCATACTTTAAAACCGGTTCCCACCATTTTTTTCAGCATGACTTTTGATGAAAAAGGGACTTTTTGCTTTTTCATGTTATGGATCAGTTGGGCTTAGATACAAGCTGTTGAAACCCTTTACCCCGCTTGGATTTGGTTAATACTTGGTTTATTGGATGCGCACCATTGGATAGTACGTCACCATACTTTAAAACCGGTTCCCACCATTTTTTTTCAGCTTGATTTTTTGATGAAAAACGGACTTTTTGCTTTTTCATGTTATGGATCAGTTGGGCATAGATAAAAGCTGTTGAAACCCTTTACCCCGCTTGGATTTGGTTAATACTTGGTTTATTGGATGCGCACCATTGGATAGTACGTCACCATACTTTAAAACCGGTTCCCACCATTTTTTTCAGCATGACTTTTGATGAAAAAGGGACTTTTTGCTTTTTCATGTTATGGATCAGTTGGGCTTAGATACAAGCTGTTGAAACCCTTTACCCCGCTTGGATTTGATTAATACTTGGTTTATTGGATGCGCACCATTGGATAGTACGTCACCATACTTTAAAACCGGTTCCCACCATTTTTTTTCAGCTTGATTTTTTGATGAAAAACGGACTTTTTGCTTTTTCATGTTATGGATCAGTTGGGCATAGATAAAAGCTGTTGAAACCCTTTACCCCGCTTGGATTTGGTTAATACTTGGTTTATTGGATGCGCACCATTGGATAGTACGTCACCATACTTTAAAACCGGTTCCCACCATTTTTTTCAGCATGACTTTTGATGAAAAAGGGACTTTTTGCTTTTTCATGTTATGGATCAGTTGGGCTTAGATACAAGCTGTTGAAACCCTTTACCCCGCTTGGATTTGGTTAATACTTGGTTTATTGGATGCGCACCATTGGATAGTACGTCACCATACTTTAAAACCGGTTCCCACCATTTTTTTTCAGCTTGATTTTTTGATGAAAAACGGACTTTTTGCTTTTTCATGTTATGGATCAGTTGGGCATAGATAAAAGCTGTTGAAACCCTTTACCCCGCTTGGATTTGGTTAATACTTGGTTTATTGGATGCGCACCATTGGATAGTACGTCACCATACTTTAAAACCGGTTCCCACCATTTTTTTCAGCATGACTTTTGATGAAAAAGGGACTTTTTGCTTTTTCATGTTATGGATCAGTTGGGCTTAGATACAAGCTGTTGAAACCCTTTACCCCGCTTGGATTTGGTTAATACTTGGTTTATTGGATGCGCACCATTGGATAGTACGTCACCATACTTTAAAACCGGTTCCCACCATTTTTTTTCAGCTTGATTTTTTGATGAAAAACGGACTTTTTGCTTTTTCATGTTATGGATCAGTTGGGCATAGATAAAAGCTGTTGAAACCCTTTACCCCGCTTGGATTTGGTTAATACTTGGTTTATTGGATGCGCACCATTGGATAGTACGTCACCATACTTTAAAACCGGTTCCCACCATTTTTTTCAGCATGACTTTTGATGAAAAAGGGACTTTTTGCTTTTTCATGTTATGGATCAGTTGGGCTTAGATACAAGCTGTTGAAACCCTTTACCCCGCTTGGATTTGGTTAATACTTGGTTTATTGGATGCGCACCATTGGATAGTACGTCACCATACTTTAAAACCGGTTCCCACCATTTTTTTTCAGCTTGATTTTTTGATGAAAAACGGACTTTTTGCTTTTTCATGTTATGGATCAGTTGGGCATAGATAAAAGCTGTTGAAACCCTTTACCCCGCTTGGATTTGGTTAATACTTGGTTTATTGGATGCGCACCATTGGATAGTACGTCACCATACTTTAAAACCGGTTCCCACCATTTTTTTCAGCATGACTTTTGATGAAAAAGGGACTTTTTGCTTTTTCATGTTATGGATCAGTTGGGCTTAGATACAAGCTGTTGAAACCCTTTACCCCGCTTGGATTTGGTTAATACTTGGTTTATTGGATGCGCACCATTGGATAGTACGTCACCATACTTTAAAACCGGTTCCCACCATTTTTTTTCAGCTTGATTTTTTGATGAAAAACGGACTTTTTGCTTTTTCATGTTATGGATCAGTTGGGCATAGATAAAAGCTGTTGAAACCCTTTACCCCGCTTGGATTTGGTTAATACTTGGTTTATTGGATGCGCACCATTGGATAGTACGTCACCATACTTTAAAACCGGTTCCCACCATTTTTTTCAGCATGACTTTTGATGAAAAAGGGACTTTTTGCTTTTTCATGTTATGGATCAGTTGGGCTTAGATACAAGCTGTTGAAACCCTTTACCCCGCTTGGATTTGGTTAATACTTGGTTTATTGGATGCGCACCATTGGATAGTACGTCACCATACTTTAAAACCGGTTCCCACCATTTTTTTTCAGCTTGATTTTTTGATGAAAAACGGACTTTTTGCTTTTTCATGTTATGGATCAGTTGGGCATAGATAAAAGCTGTTGAAACCCTTTACCCCGCTTGGATTTGGTTAATACTTGGTTTATTGGATGCGCACCATTGGATAGTACGTCACCATACTTTAAAACCGGTTCCCACCATTTTTTTCAGCATGACTTTTGATGAAAAAGGGACTTTTTGCTTTTTCATGTTATGGATCAGTTGGGCTTAGATACAAGCTGTTGAAACCCTTTACCCCGCTTGGATTTGGTTAATACTTGGTTTATTGGATGCGCACCATTGGATAGTACGTCACCATACTTTAAAACCGGTTCCCACCATTTTTTTTCAGCTTGATTTTTTGATGAAAAACGGACTTTTTGCTTTTTCATGTTATGGATCAGTTGGGCATAGATAAAAGCTGTTGAAACCCTTTACCCCGCTTGGATTTGGTTAATACTTGGTTTATTGGATGCGCACCATTGGATAGTACGTCACCATACTTTAAAACCGGTTCCCACCATTTTTTTCAGCATGACTTTTGATGAAAAAGGGACTTTTTGCTTTTTCATGTTATGGATCAGTTGGGCTTAGATACAAGCTGTTGAAACCCTTTACCCCGCTTGGATTTGGTTAATACTTGGTTTATTGGATGCGCACCATTGGATAGTACGTCACCATACTTTAAAACCGGTTCCCACCATTTTTTTTCAGCTTGATTTTTTGATGAAAAACGGACTTTTTGCTTTTTCATGTTATGGATCAGTTGGGCATAGATAAAAGCTGTTGAAACCCTTTACCCCGCTTGGATTTGGTTAATACTTGGTTTATTGGATGCGCACCATTGGATAGTACGTCACCATACTTTAAAACCGGTTCCCACCATTTTTTTCAGCATGACTTTTGATGAAAAAGGGACTTTTTGCTTTTTCATGTTATGGATCAGTTGGGCTTAGATACAAGCTGTTGAAACCCTTTACCCCGCTTGGATTTGGTTAATACTTGGTTTATTGGATGCGCACCATTGGATAGTACGTCACCATACTTTAAAACCGGTTCCCACCATTTTTTTTCAGCTTGATTTTTTGATGAAAAACGGACTTTTTGCTTTTTCATGTTATGGATCAGTTGGGCATAGATAAAAGCTGTTGAAACCCTTTACCCCGCTTGGATTTGGTTAATACTTGGTTTATTGGATGCGCACCATTGGATAGTACGTCACCATACTTTAAAACCGGTTCCCACCATTTTTTTCAGCATGACTTTTGATGAAAAAGGGACTTTTTGCTTTTTCATGTTATGGATCAGTTGGGCTTAGATACAAGCTGTTGAAACCCTTTACCCCGCTTGGATTTGGTTAATACTTGGTTTATTGGATGCGCACCATTGGATAGTACGTCACCATACTTTAAAACCGGTTCCCACCATTTTTTTTCAGCTTGATTTTTTGATGAAAAACGGACTTTTTGCTTTTTCATGTTATGGATCAGTTGGGCATAGATAAAAGCTGTTGAAACCCTTTACCCCGCTTGGATTTGGTTAATACTTGGTTTATTGGATGCGCACCATTGGATAGTACGTCACCATACTTTAAAACCGGTTCCCACCATTTTTTTCAGCATGACTTTTGATGAAAAAGGGACTTTTTGCTTTTTCATGTTATGGATCAGTTGGGCTTAGATACAAGCTGTTGAAACCCTTTACCCCGCTTGGATTTGGTTAATACTTGGTTTATTGGATGCGCACCATTGGATAGTACGTCACCATACTTTAAAACCGGTTCCCACCATTTTTTTTCAGCTTGATTTTTTGATGAAAAACGGACTTTTTGCTTTTTCATGTTATGGATCAGTTGGGCATAGATAAAAGCTGTTGAAACCCTTTACCCCGCTTGGATTTGGTTAATACTTGGTTTATTGGATGCGCACCATTGGATAGTACGTCACCATACTTTAAAACCGGTTCCCACCATTTTTTTCAGCATGACTTTTGATGAAAAAGGGACTTTTTGCTTTTTCATGTTATGGATCAGTTGGGCTTAGATACAAGCTGTTGAAACCCTTTACCCCGCTTGGATTTGGTTAATACTTGGTTTATTGGATGCGCACCATTGGATAGTACGTCACCATACTTTAAAACCGGTTCCCACCATTTTTTTTCAGCTTGATTTTTTGATGAAAAACGGACTTTTTGCTTTTTCATGTTATGGATCAGTTGGGCATAGATAAAAGCTGTTGAAACCCTTTACCCCGCTTGGATTTGGTTAATACTTGGTTTATTGGATGCGCACCATTGGATAGTACGTCACCATACTTTAAAACCGGTTCCCACCATTTTTTTCAGCATGACTTTTGATGAAAAAGGGACTTTTTGCTTTTTCATGTTATGGATCAGTTGGGCTTAGATACAAGCTGTTGAAACCCTTTACCCCGCTTGGATTTGGTTAATACTTGGTTTATTGGATGCGCACCATTGGATAGTACGTCACCATACTTTAAAACCGGTTCCCACCATTTTTTTTCAGCTTGATTTTTTGATGAAAAACGGACTTTTTGCTTTTTCATGTTATGGATCAGTTGGGCATAGATAAAAGCTGTTGAAACCCTTTACCCCGCTTGGATTTGGTTAATACTTGGTTTATTGGATGCGCACCATTGGATAGTACGTCACCATACTTTAAAACCGGTTCCCACCATTTTTTTCAGCATGACTTTTGATGAAAAAGGGACTTTTTGCTTTTTCATGTTATGGATCAGTTGGGCTTAGATACAAGCTGTTGAAACCCTTTACCCCGCTTGGATTTGGTTAATACTTGGTTTATTGGATGCGCACCATTGGATAGTACGTCACCATACTTTAAAACCGGTTCCCACCATTTTTTTTCAGCTTGATTTTTTGATGAAAAACGGACTTTTTGCTTTTTCATGTTATGGATCAGTTGGGCATAGATAAAAGCTGTTGAAACCCTTTACCCCGCTTGGATTTGGTTAATACTTGGTTTATTGGATGCGCACCATTGGATAGTACGTCACCATACTTTAAAACCGGTTCCCACCATTTTTTTCAGCATGACTTTTGATGAAAAAGGGACTTTTTGCTTTTTCATGTTATGGATCAGTTGGGCTTAGATACAAGCTGTTGAAACCCTTTTTACCCCGCTTGGATTTGGTTAATACTTGGTTTATTGGATGCGCACCATTGGATAGTACGTCACCATACTTTAAAACCGGTTCCCACCAGTTTTTTTTCAGCTTGATTTTTTGATGAAAAACGGACTTTTTGCTTTTTCATGTTATGGATCAGTTGGGCATAGATAAAAGCTGTTGAAACCCTTTACCCCGCTTGGATTTGGTTAATACTTGGTTTATTGGATGCGCACCATTGGATAGTACGTCACCATACTTTAAACCGGTTCCCACCATTTTTTCAGCATGACTTTTGATGAAAAAGGGACTTTTTGCTTTTTCATGTTGTGGATCAGTTGGGCTTAGATACAAGCTGTTGAAACCCTTTACCCCGCTTGGATTTGGTTAATACTTGGTTTATTGGATGCGCACCATTGGATAGTACGTCACCATACTTTAAAACCGGTTCCCACCATTTTTTTTCAGCTTGATTTTTTGATGAAAAACGGACTTTTTGCTTTTTTCATGTTATGGATCAGTTGGGCATAGATAAAAGCTGTTGAAACCCTTTACCCCGCTTGGATTTGGTTAATACTTGGTTTATTGGATGCGCACCATTGGATAGTACGTCACCATACTTTAAAACCGGTTCCCACCATTTTTCAGCATGACTTTTGATGAAAAAGGGACTTTTTGCTTTTTCATGTTATGGATCAGTTGGGCTTAGATACAAGCTGTTGAAACCCTTTACCCCGCTTGGATTTGGTTAATACTTGGTTTATTGGATGCGTCACCATACTTTAAAACCGGTTCCCACCATTTTTTTTCAGCTTGATTTTTTGATGAAAAACGGACTTTTTGCTTTTTCATGTTATGGATCAGTTGGGCATAGATAAAAGCTGTTGAAACCCTTTACCCCGCTTGGATTTGGTTAATACTTGGTTTATTGGATGCGCACCATTGGATAGTACGTCACCATACTTTAAAACCGGTTCCCACCATTTTTTTCAGCATGACTTTTGATGAAAAAGGGACTTTTTGCTTTTTCATGTTATGGATCAGTTGGGCTTAGATACAAGCTGTTGAAACCCTTTACCCCGCTTGGATTTGGTTAATACTTGGTTTATTGGATGCGCACCATTGGATAGTACGTCACCATACTTTAAAACCGGTTCCCACCATTTTTTTTCAGCTTGATTTTTTGATGAAAAACGGACTTTTTGCTTTTTCATGTTATGGATCAGTTGGGCATAGATAAAAGCTGTTGAAACCCTTTACCCCGCTTGGATTTGGTTAATACTTGGTTTATTGGATGCGCACCATTGGATAGTACGTCACCATACTTTAAAACCGGTTCCCACCATTTTTTTCAGCATGACTTTTGATGAAAAAGGGACTTTTTGCTTTTTCATGTTATGGATCAGTTGGGCTTAGATACAAGCTGTTGAAACCCTTTACCCCGCTTGGATTTGGTTAATACTTGGTTTATTGGATGCGCACCATTGGATAGTACGTCACCATACTTTAAAACCGGTTCCCACCATTTTTTTTCAGCTTGATTTTTTGATGAAAAACGGACTTTTTGCTTTTTCATGTTATGGATCAGTTGGGCATAGATAAAAGCTGTTGAAACCCTTTACCCCGCTTGGATTTGGTTAATACTTGGTTTATTGGATGCGCACCATTGGATAGTACGTCACCATACTTTAAAACCGGTTCCCACCATTTTTTTCAGCATGACTTTTGATGAAAAAGGGACTTTTTGCTTTTTCATGTTATGGATCAGTTGGGCTTAGATACAAGCTGTTGAAACCCTTTACCCCGCTTGGATTTGGTTAATACTTGGTTTATTGGATGCGCACCATTGGATAGTACGTCACCATACTTTAAAACCGGTTCCCACCATTTTTTTTCAGCTTGATTTTTTGATGAAAAACGGACTTTTTGCTTTTTCATGTTATGGATCAGTTGGGCATAGAAAAAGCTGTTGAAACCCTTTACCCCGCTTGGATTTGGTTAATACTTGGTTTATTGGATGCGCACCATTGGATAGTACGTCACCATACTTTAAAACCGGTTCCCACCATTTTTTTCAGCATGACTTTTGATGAAAAAGGGACTTTTTGCTTTTTCATGTTATGGATCAGTTGGGCTTAGATACAAGCTGTTGAAACCCTTTACCCCGCTTGGATTTGGTTAATACTTGGTTTATTGGATGCGCACCATTGGATAGTACGTCACCATACTTTAAAACCGGTTCCCACCATTTTTTTTCAGCTTGATTTTTTGATGAAAAACGGACTTTTTGCTTTTTCATTGTTATGGATCAGTTGGGCATAGATAAAAGCTGTTGAAACCCTTTACCCCGCTTGGATTTGGTTAATACTTGGTTTATTGGATGCGCACCATTGGATAGTACGTCACCATACTTTAAAACCGGTTCCCACCATTTTTTTCAGCATGACTTTTGATGAAAAAGGGACTTTTTGCTTTTTCATGTTATGGATCAGTTGGGCTTAGATACAAGCTGTTGAAACCCTTTACCCCGCTTGGATTTGGTTAATACTTGGTTTATTGGATGCGCACCATTGGATAGTACGTCACCATACTTTAAAACCGGTTCCCACCATTTTTTTTCAGCTTGATTTTTTGATGAAAAACGGACTTTTTGCTTTTTCATGTTATGGATCAGTTGGGCATAGATAAAAGCTGTTGAAACCCTTTACCCCGCTTGGATTTGGTTAATACTTGGTTTATTGGATGCGCACCATTGGATAGTACGTCACCATACTTTAAAACCGGTTCCCACCATTTTTTTCAGCATGACTTTTGATGAAAAAGGGACTTTTTGCTTTTTCATGTTATGGATCAGTTGGGCTTAGATACAAGCTGTTGAAACCCTTTACCCCGCTTGGATTTGGTTAATACTTGGTTTATTGGATGCGCACCATTGGATAGTACGTCACCATACTTTAAAACCGGTTCCCACCATTTTTTTTCAGCTTGATTTTTTGATGAAAAACGGACTTTTTGCTTTTTCATGTTATGGATCAGTTGGGCATAGATAAAAGCTGTTGAAACCCTTTACCCCGCTTGGATTTGGTTAATACTTGGTTTATTGGATGCGCACCATTGGATAGTACGTCACCATACTTTAAAACCGGTTCCCACCATTTTTTTCAGCATGACTTTTGATGAAAAAGGGACTTTTTGCTTTTTCATGTTATGGATCAGTTGGGCTTAGATACAAGCTGTTGAAACCCTTTACCCCGCTTGGATTTGGTTAATACTTGGTTTATTGGATGCGCACCATTGGATAGTACGTCACCATACTTTAAAACCGGTTCCCACCATTTTTTTTCAGCTTGATTTTTTGATGAAAAACGGACTTTTTGCTTTTTCATGTTATGGATCAGTTGGGCATAGATAAAAGCTGTTGAAACCCTTTACCCCGCTTGGATTTGGTTAATACTTGGTTTATTGGATGCGCACCATTGGATAGTACGTCACCATACTTTAAAACCGGTTCCCACCATTTTTTTCAGCATGACTTTTGATGAAAAAGGGACTTTTTGCTTTTTCATGTTATGGATCAGTTGGGCTTAGATACAAGCTGTTGAAACCCTTTACCCCGCTTGGATTTGGTTAATACTTGGTTTATTGGATGCGCACCATTGGATAGTACGTCACCATACTTTAAAACCGGTTCCCACCATTTTTTTTCAGCTTGATTTTTTGATGAAAAACGGACTTTTTGCTTTTTCATGTTATGGATCAGTTGGGCATAGATAAAAGCTGTTGAAACCCTTTACCCCGCTTGGATTTGGTTAATACTTGGTTTATTGGATGCGCACCATTGGATAGTACGTCACCATACTTTAAAACCGGTTCCCACCATTTTTTTCAGCATGACTTTTGATGAAAAAGGGACTTTTTGCTTTTTCATGTTATGGATCAGTTGGGCTTAGATACAAGCTGTTGAAACCCTTTACCCCGCTTGGATTTGGTTAATACTTGGTTTATTGGATGCGCACCATTGGATAGTACGTCACCATACTTTAAAACCGGTTCCCACCATTTTTTTTCAGCTTGATTTTTTGATGAAAAACGGACTTTTTGCTTTTTCATGTTATGGATCAGTTGGGCATAGATAAAAGCTGTTGAAACCCTTTACCCCGCTTGGATTTGGTTAATACTTGGTTTATTGGATGCGCACCATTGGATAGTACGTCACCATACTTTAAAACCGGTTCCCACCATTTTTTTCAGCATGACTTTTGATGAAAAAGGGACTTTTTGCTTTTTCATGTTATGGATCAGTTGGGCTTAGATACAAGCTGTTGAAACCCTTTACCCCGCTTGGATTTGGTTAATACTTGGTTTATTGGATGCGCACCATTGGATAGTACGTCACCATACTTTAAAACCGGTTCCCACCATTTTTTTTCAGCTTGATTTTTTGATGAAAAACGGACTTTTTGCTTTTTCATGTTATGGATCAGTTGGGCATAGATAAAAGCTGTTGAAACCCTTTACCCCGCTTGGATTTGGTTAATACTTGGTTTATTGGATGCGCACCATTGGATAGTACGTCACCATACTTTAAAACCGGTTCCCACCATTTTTTTCAGCATGACTTTTGATGAAAAAGGGACTTTTTGCTTTTTCATGTTATGGATCAGTTGGGCTTAGATACAAGCTGTTGAAACCCTTTACCCCGCTTGGATTTGGTTAATACTTGGTTTATTGGATGCGCACCATTGGATAGTACGTCACCATACTTTAAAACCGGTTCCCACCATTTTTTTTCAGCTTGATTTTTTGATGAAAAACGGACTTTTTGCTTTTTCATGTTATGGATCAGTTGGGCATAGATAAAAGCTGTTGAAACCCTTTACCCCGCTTGGATTTGGTTAATACTTGGTTTATTGGATGCGCACCATTGGATAGTACGTCACCATACTTTAAAACCGGTTCCCACCATTTTTTTCAGCATGACTTTTGATGAAAAAGGGACTTTTTGCTTTTTCATGTTATGGATCAGTTGGGCTTAGATACAAGCTGTTGAAACCCTTTACCCCGCTTGGATTTGGTTAATACTTGGTTTATTGGATGCGCACCATTGGATAGTACGTCACCATACTTTAAAACCGGTTCCCACCATTTTTTTTCAGCTTGATTTTTTGATGAAAAACGGACTTTTTGCTTTTTCATGTTATGGATCAGTTGGGCATAGATAAAAGCTGTTGAAACCCTTTACCCCGCTTGGATTTGGTTAATACTTGGTTTATTGGATGCGCACCATTGGATAGTACGTCACCATACTTTAAAACCGGTTCCCACCATTTTTTTCAGCATGACTTTTGATGAAAAAGGGACTTTTTGCTTTTTCATGTTATGGATCAGTTGGGCTTAGATACAAGCTGTTGAAACCCTTTACCCCGCTTGGATTTGGTTAATACTTGGTTTATTGGATGCGCACCATTGGATAGTACGTCACCATACTTTAAAACCGGTTCCCACCATTTTTTTTCAGCTTGATTTTTTGATGAAAAACGGACTTTTTGCTTTTTCATGTTATGGATCAGTTGGGCATAGATAAAAGCTGTTGAAACCCTTTACCCCGCTTGGATTTGGTTAATACTTGGTTTATTGGATGCGCACCATTGGATAGTACGTCACCATACTTTAAAACCGGTTCCCACCATTTTTTTCAGCATGACTTTTGATGAAAAAGGGACTTTTTGCTTTTTCATGTTATGGATCAGTTGGGCTTAGATACAAGCTGTTGAAACCCTTTACCCCGCTTGGATTTGGTTAATACTTGGTTTATTGGATGCGCACCATTGGATAGTACGTCACCATACTTTAAAACCGGTTCCCACCATTTTTTTTCAGCTTGATTTTTTGATGAAAAACGGACTTTTTGCTTTTTCATGTTATGGATCAGTTTTGGGCATAGATAAAAGCTGTTGAAACCCTTTACCCCGCTTGGATTTGGTTAATACTTGGTTTATTGGATGCGCACCATTGGATAGTACGTCACCATACTTTAAAACCGGTTCCCACCATTTTTTTCAGCATGACTTTTGATGAAAAAGGGACTTTTTGCTTTTTCATGTTATGGATCAGTTGGGCTTAGATACAAGCTGTTGAAACCCTTTACCCCGCTTGGATTTGGTTAATACTTGGTTTATTGGATGCGCACCATTGGATAGTACGTCACCATACTTTAAAACCGGTTCCCACCATTTTTTTTCAGCTTGATTTTTTGATGAAAAACGGACTTTTTGCTTTTTCATGTTATGGATCAGTTGGGCATAGATAAAAGCTGTTGAAACCCTTTACCCCGTTTGGATTTGGTTAATACTTGGTTTATTGGATGCGCACCATTGGATAGTACGTCACCATACTTTAAAACCGGTTCCCACCATTTTTTTCAGCATGACTTTTGATGAAAAAGGGACTTTTTGCTTTTTCATGTTATGGATCAGTTGGGCTTAGATACAAGCTGTTGAAACCCTTTACCCCGCTTGGATTTGGTTAATACTTGGTTTATTGGATGCGCACCATTGGATAGTACGTCAATACTTTAAAACCGGTTCCCACCATTTTTTTTCAGCTTGATTTTTTGATGAAAAACGGACTTTTTGCTTTTTCATGTTATGGATCAGTTGGGCATAGATAAAAGCTGTTGAAACCCTTTACCCCGCTTGGATTTGGTTAATACTTGGTTTATTGGATGCGCACCATTGGATAGTACGTCACCATACTTTAAAACCGGTTCCCACCATTTTTTTCAGCATGACTTTTGATGAAAAAGGGACTTTTTGCTTTTTCATGTTATGGATCAGTTGGGCTTAGATACAAGCTGTTGAAACCCTTTACCCCGCTTGGATTTGGTTAATACTTGGTTTATTGGATGCGCACCATTGGATAGTACGTCACCATACTTTAAAACCGGTTCCCACCATTTTTTTTCAGCTTGATTTTTTGATGAAAAACGGACTTTTTGCTTTTTCATGTTATGGATCAGTTGGGCATAGATAAAAGCTGTTGAAACCCTTTACCCCGCTTGGATTTGGTTAATACTTGGTTTATTGGATGCGCACCATTGGATAGTACGTCACCATACTTTAAAACCGGTTCCCACCATTTTTTTCAGCATGACTTTTGATGAAAAAGGGACTTTTTGCTTTTTCATGTTATGGATCAGTTGGGCTTAGATACAAGCTGTTGAAACCCTTTACCCCGCTTGGATTTGGTTAATACTTGGTTTATTGGATGCGCACCATTGGATAGTACGTCACCATACTTTAAAACCGGTTCCCACCATTTTTTTTCAGCTTGATTTTTTGATGAAAAACGGACTTTTTGCTTTTTCATGTTATGGATCAGTTGGGCATAGATAAAAGCTGTTGAAACCCTTTACCCCGCTTGGATTTGGTTAATACTTGGTTTATTGGATGCGCACCATTGGATAGTACGTCACCATACTTTAAAACCGGTTCCCACCATTTTTTTCAGCATGACTTTTGATGAAAAAGGGACTTTTTGCTTTTTCATGTTATGGATCAGTTGGGCTTAGATACAAGCTGTTGAAACCCTTTACCCCGCTTGGATTTGGTTAATACTTGGTTTATTGGATGCGCACCATTGGATAGTACGTCACCATACTTTAAAACCGGTTCCCACCATTTTTTTTCAGCTTGATTTTTTGATGAAAAACGGACTTTTTGCTTTTTCATGTTATGGATCAGTTGGGCATAGATAAAAGCTGTTGAAACCCTTTACCCCGCTTGGATTTGGTTAATACTTGGTTTATTGGATGCGCACCATTGGATAGTACGTCACCATACTTTAAAACCGGTTCCCACCATTTTTTTCAGCATGACTTTTGATGAAAAAGGGACTTTTTGCTTTTTCATGTTATGGATCAGTTGGGCTTAGATACAAGCTGTTGAAACCCTTTACCCCGCTTGGATTTGGTTAATACTTGGTTTATTGGATGCGCACCATTGGATAGTACGTCACCATACTTTAAAACCGGTTCCCACCATTTTTTTTCAGCTTGATTTTTTGATGAAAAACGGACTTTTTGCTTTTTCATGTTATGGATCAGTTGGGCATAGATAAAAGCTGTTGAAACCCTTTACCCCGCTTGGATTTGGTTAATACTTGGTTTATTGGATGCGCACCATTGGATAGTACGTCACCATACTTTAAAACCGGTTCCCACCATTTTTTTCAGCATGACTTTTGATGAAAAAGGGACTTTTTGCTTTTTCATGTTATGGATCAGTTGGGCTTAGATACAAGCTGTTGAAACCCTTTACCCCGCTTGGATTTGGTTAATACTTGGTTTATTGGATGCGCACCATTGGATAGTACGTCACCATACTTTAAAACCGGTTCCCACCATTTTTTTTCAGCTTGATTTTTTGATGAAAAACGGACTTTTTGCTTTTTCATGTTATGGATCAGTTGGGCATAGATAAAAGCTGTTGAAACCCTTTACCCCGCTTGGATTTGGTTAATACTTGGTTTATTGGATGCGCACCATTGGATAGTACGTCACCATACTTTAAAACCGGTTCCCACCATTTTTTTCAGCATGACTTTTGATGAAAAAGGGACTTTTTGCTTTTTCATGTTATGGATCAGTTGGGCTTAGATACAAGCTGTTGAAACCCTTTACCCCGCTTGGATTTGGTTAATACTTGGTTTATTGGATGCGCACCATTGGATAGTACGTCACCATACTTTAAAACCGGTTCCCACCATTTTTTTTCAGCTTGATTTTTTGATGAAAAACGGACTTTTTGCTTTTTCATGTTATGGATCAGTTGGGCATAGATAAAAGCTGTTGAAACCCTTTACCCCGCTTGGATTTGGTTAATACTTGGTTTATTGGATGCGCACCATTGGATAGTACGTCACCATACTTTAAAACCGGTTCCCACCATTTTTTTCAGCATGACTTTTGATGAAAAAGGGACTTTTTGCTTTTTCATGTTATGGATCAGTTGGGCTTAGATACAAGCTGTTGAAACCCTTTACCCCGCTTGGATTTGGTTAATACTTGGTTTATTGGATGCGCACCATTGGATAGTACGTCACCATACTTTAAAACCGGTTCCCACCATTTTTTTTCAGCTTGATTTTTTGATGAAAAACGGACTTTTTGCTTTTTCATGTTATGGATCAGTTGGGCATAGATAAAAGCTGTTGAAACCCTTTACCCCGCTTGGATTTGGTTAATACTTGGTTTATTGGATGCGCACCATTGGATAGTACGTCACCATACTTTAAAACCGGTTCCCACCATTTTTTTCAGCATGACTTTTGATGAAAAAGGGACTTTTTGCTTTTTCATGTTATGGATCAGTTGGGCTTAGATACAAGCTGTTGAAACCCTTTACCCCGCTTGGATTTGGTTAATACTTGGTTTATTGGATGCGCACCATTGGATAGTACGTCACCATACTTTAAAACCGGTTCCCACCATTTTTTTTCAGCTTGATTTTTTGATGAAAAACGGACTTTTTGCTTTTTCATGTTATGGATCAGTTGGGCATAGATAAAAGCTGTTGAAACCCTTTACCCCGCTTGGATTTGGTTAATACTTGGTTTATTGGATGCGCACCATTGGATAGTACGTCACCATACTTTAAAACCGGTTCCCACCATTTTTTTCAGCATGACTTTTGATGAAAAAGGGACTTTTTGCTTTTTCATGTTATGGATCAGTTGGGCTTAGATACAAGCTGTTGAAACCCTTTACCCCGCTTGGATTTGGTTAATACTTGGTTTATTGGATGCGCACCATTGGATAGTACGTCACCATACTTTAAAACCGGTTCCCACCATTTTTTTTCAGCTTGATTTTTTGATGAAAAACGGACTTTTTGCTTTTTCATGTTATGGATCAGTTGGGCATAGATAAAAGCTGTTGAAACCCTTTACCCCGCTTGGATTTGGTTAATACTTGGTTTATTGGATGCGCACCATTGGATAGTACGTCACCATACTTTAAAACCGGTTCCCACCATTTTTTTCAGCATGACTTTTGATGAAAAAGGGACTTTTTGCTTTTTCATGTTATGGATCAGTTGGGCTTAGATACAAGCTGTTGAAACCCTTTACCCCGCTTGGATTTGGTTAATACTTGGTTTATTGGATGCGCACCATTGGATAGTACGTCACCATACTTTAAAACCGGTTCCCACCATTTTTTTTCAGCTTGATTTTTTGATGAAAAACGGACTTTTTGCTTTTTCATGTTATGGATCAGTTGGGCATAGATAAAAGCTGTTGAAACCCTTTACCCCGCTTGGATTTGGTTAATACTTGGTTTATTGGATGCGCACCATTGGATAGTACGTCACCATACTTTAAAACCGGTTCCCACCATTTTTTTCAGCATGACTTTTGATGAAAAAGGGACTTTTTGCTTTTTCATGTTATGGATCAGTTGGGCTTAGATACAAGCTGTTGAAACCCTTTACCCCGCTTGGATTTGGTTAATACTTGGTTTATTGGATGCGCACCATTGGATAGTACGTCACCATACTTTAAAACCGGTTCCCACCATTTTTTTTCAGCTTGATTTTTTGATGAAAAACGGACTTTTTGCTTTTTCATGTTATGGATCAGTTGGGCATAGATAAAAGCTGTTGAAACCCTTTACCCCGCTTGGATTTGGTTAATACTTGGTTTATTGGATGCGCACCATTGGATAGTACGTCACCATACTTTAAAACCGGTTCCCACCATTTTTTTCAGCATGACTTTTGATGAAAAAGGGACTTTTTGCTTTTTCATGTTATGGATCAGTTGGGCTTAGATACAAGCTGTTGAAACCCTTTACCCCGCTTGGATTTGGTTAATACTTGGTTTATTGGATGCGCACCATTGGATAGTACGTCACCATACTTTAAAACCGGTTCCCACCATTTTTTTTCAGCTTGATTTTTTGATGAAAAACGGACTTTTTGCTTTTTCATGTTATGGATCAGTTGGGCATAGATAAAAGCTGTTGAAACCCTTTACCCCGCTTGGATTTGGTTAATACTTGGTTTATTGGATGCGCACCATTGGATAGTACGTCACCATACTTTAAAACCGGTTCCCACCATTTTTTTCAGCATGACTTTTGATGAAAAAGGGACTTTTTGCTTTTTCATGTTATGGATCAGTTGGGCTTAGATACAAGCTGTTGAAACCCTTTACCCCGCTTGGATTTGGTTAATACTTGGTTTATTGGATGCGCACCATTGGATAGTACGTCACCATACTTTAAAACCGGTTCCCACCATTTTTTTTCAGCTTGATTTTTTGATGAAAAACGGACTTTTTGCTTTTTCATGTTATGGATCAGTTGGGCATAGATAAAAGCTGTTGAAACCCTTTACCCGCTTGGATTTGGTTAATACTTGGTTTATTGGATGCGCACCATTGGATAGTACGTCACCATACTTTAAAACCGGTTCCCACCATTTTTTTCAGCATGACTTTTGATGAAAAACGGACTTTTTGCTTTTTCATGTTATGGATCAGTTGGGCTTAGATACAAGCTGTTGAAACCCTTTACCCCGCTTGGATTTGGTTAATACTTGGTTTATTGGATGCGCACCATTGGATAGTACGTCACCATACTTTATAACCGGTTCCCACCATTTTTTTTCAGCTTGATTTTTTGATGAAAAACGGACTTTTTGCTTTTTCATGTTATGGATCAGTTGGGCTTAGATAAAAGCTGTTGAAACCCTTTACCCCGCTTGGATTTGGTTAATACTTGGTTTATTGGATGCGCACCATTGGATAGTACGTCACCATACTTTAAAACCGGTTCCCACCATTTTTTTCAGCATGACTTTTGATGAAAAACGGACTTTTTGCTTTTTCATGTTATGGATCAGTTGGGCTTAGATACAAGCTGTTGAAACCCTTTACCCCGCTTGGATTTGGTTAATACTTGGTTTATTGGATGCGCACCATTGGATAGTACGTCACCATACTTTAAAACCGGTTCCCACCATTTTTTTTCAGCTTGATTTTTTGATGAAAAACGGACTTTTTGCTTTTTCATGTTATGGATCAGTTGGGCTTAGATAAAAGCTGTTGAAACCCCTTTACCCCGCTTGGATTTGGTTAATACTTGGTTTATTGGATGCGCACCATTGGATAGTACGTCACCATACTTTAAAACCGGTTCCCACCATTTTTTTCAGCATGACTTTTGATGAAAAACGGACTTTTTGCTTTTTCATGTTATGGATCAGTTGGGCTTAGATACAAGCTGTTGAAACCCTTTACCCCGCTTGGATTTGGTTAATGCTTGGTTTATTGGATGCGCACCATTGGATAGTACGTCACCATACTTTAAAACCGGTTCCCACCATTTTTTTTCAGCTTGATTTTTTGATGAAAAACGGACTTTTTGCTTTTTCATGTTATGGATCAGTTGGGCTTAGATAAAAGCTGTTGAAACCCTTTACCCCGCTTGGATTTGGTTAATACTTGGTTTATTGGATGCGCACCATTGGATAGTACGTCACCATACTTTAAAACCGGTTCCCACCATTTTTTTCAGCATGACTTTTGATGAAAAACGGACTTTTTGCTTTTTCATGTTATGGATCAGTTGGGCTTAGATACAAGCTGTTGAAACCCTTTACCCCGCTTGGATTTGGTTAATACTTGGTTTATTGGATGCGCACCATTGGATAGTACGTCACCATACTTTAAAACCGGTTCCCACCATTTTTTTTCAGCTTGATTTTTTGATGAAAAACGGACTTTTTGCTTTTTCATGTTATGGATCAGTTGGGCTTAGATAAAAGCTGTTGAAACCCTTTACCCCGCTTGGATTTGGTTAATACTTGGTTTATTGGATGCGCACCATTGGATAGTACGTCACCATACTTTAAAACCGGTTCCCACCATTTTTTTCAGCATGACTTTTGATGAAAAACGGACTTTTTGCTTTTTCATGTTATGGATCAGTTGGGCTTAGATACAAGCTGTTGCAACCCTTTACCCCGCTTGGATTTGGTTAATACTTGGTTTATTGGATGCGCACCATTGGATAGTACGTCACCATACTTTAAAACCGGTTCCCACCATTTTTTTTCAGCTTGATTTTTTGATGAAAAACGGACTTTTTGCTTTTTCATGTTATGGATCAGTTGGGCTTAGATAAAAGCTGTTGAAACCCTTTACCCCGCTTGGATTTGGTTAATACTTGGTTTATTGGATGCGCACCATTGGATAGTACGTCACCATACTTTAAAACCGGTTCCCACCATTTTTTTCAGCATGACTTTTGATGAAAAACGGACTTTTTGCTTTTTCATGTTATGGATCAGTTGGGCTTAGATACAAGCTGTTGAAACCCTTTACCCCGCTTGGATTTGGTTAATACTTGGTTTATTGGATGCGCACCATTGGATAGTACGTCACCATACTTTAAAACCGGTTCCCACCATTTTTTTTCAGCTTGATTTTTTGATGAAAAACGGACTTTTTGCTTTTTCATGTTATGGATCAGTTGGGCTTAGATAAAAGCTGTTGAAACCCTTTACCCCGCTTGGATTTGGTTAATACTTGGTTTATTGGATGCGCACCATTGGATAGTACGTCACCATACTTTAAAACCGGTTCCCACCATTTTTTTCAGCATGACTTTTGATGAAAAACGGACTTTTTGCTTTTTCATGTTATGGATCAGTTGGGCTTAGATACAAGCTGTTGAAACCCTTTACCCCGCTTGGATTTGGTTAATACTTGGTTTATTGGATGCGCACCATTGGATAGTACGTCACCATACTTTAAAACCGGTTCCCACCATTTTTTTTCAGCTTGATTTTTTGATGAAAAACGGACTTTTTGCTTTTTCATGTTATGGATCAGTTGGGCTTAGATAAAAGCTGTTGAAACCCTTTACCCCGCTTGGATTTGGTTAATACTTGGTTTATTGGATGCGCACCATTGGATAGTACGTCACCATACTTTAAAACCGGTTCCCACCATTTTTTTCAGCATGACTTTTGATGAAAAACGGACTTTTTGCTTTTTCATGTTATGGATCAGTTGGGCTTAGATACAAGCTGTTGAAACCCTTTACCCCGCTTGGATTTGGTTAATACTTGGTTTATTGGATGCGCACCATTGGATAGTACGTCACCATACTTTAAAACCGGTTCCCACCATTTTTTTTCAGCTTGATTTTTTGATGAAAAACGGACTTTTTGCTTTTTCATGTTATGGATCAGTTGGGCTTAGATAAAAGCTGTTGAAACCCTTTACCCCGCTTGGATTTGGTTAATACTTGGTTTATTGGATGCGCACCATTGGATAGTACGTCACCATACTTTAAAACCGGTTCCCACCATTTTTTTCAGCATGACTTTTGATGAAAAACGGACTTTTTGCTTTTTCATGTTATGGATCAGTTGGGCTTAGATACAAGCTGTTGAAACCCTTTACCCCGCTTGGATTTGGTTAATACTTGGTTTATTGGATGCGCACCATTGGATAGTACGTCACCATACTTTAAAACCGGTTCCCACCATTTTTTTTCAGCTTGATTTTTTGATGAAAAACGGACTTTTTGCTTTTTCATGTTATGGATCAGTTGGGCTTAGATAAAAGCTGTTGAAACCCTTTACCCCGCTTGGATTTGGTTAATACTTGGTTTATTGGATGCGCACCATTGGATAGTACGTCACCATACTTTAAAACCGGTTCCCACCATTTTTTTCAGCATGACTTTTGATGAAAAACGGACATTTTGCTTTTTCATGTTATGGATCAGTTGGGCTTAGATACAAGCTGTTGAAACCCTTTACCCCGCTTGGATTTGGTTAATACTTGGTTTATTGGATGCGCACCATTGGATAGTACGTCACCATACTTTAAAACCGGTTCCCACCATTTTTTTTCAGCTTGATTTTTTGATGAAAAACGGACTTTTTGCTTTTTCATGTTATGGATCAGTTGGGCTTAGATAAAAGCTGTTGAAACCCTTTACCCCGCTTGGATTTGGTTAATACTTGGTTTATTGGATGCGCACCATTGGATAGTACGTCACCATACTTTAAAACCGGTTCCCACCATTTTTTTCAGCATGACTTTTGATGAAAAACGGACTTTTTGCTTTTTCATGTTATGGATCAGTTGGGCTTAGATACAAGCTGTTGAAACCCTTTACCCCGCTTGGATTTGGTTAATACTTGGTTTATTGGATGCGCACCATTGGATAGTACGTCACCATACTTTAAAACCGGTTCCCACCATTTTTTTTCAGCTTGATTTTTTGATGAAAAACGGACTTTTTGCTTTTTCATGTTATGGATCAGTTGGGCTTAGATAAAAGCTGTTGAAACCCTTTACCCCGCTTGGATTTGGTTAATACTTGGTTTATTGGATGCGCACCATTGGATAGTACGTCACCATACTTTAAAACCGGTTCCCACCATTTTTTTCAGCATGACTTTTGATGAAAAACGGACTTTTTGCTTTTTCATGTTATGGATCAGTTGGGCTTAGATACAAGCTGTTGAAACCCTTTACCCCGCTTGGATTTGGTTAATACTTGGTTTATTGGATGCGCACCATTGGATAGTACGTCACCATACTTTAAAACCGGTTCCCACCATTTTTTTTCAGCTTGATTTTTTGATGAAAAACGGACTTTTTGCTTTTTCATGTTATGGATCAGTTGGGCTTAGATAAAAGCTGTTGAAACCCTTTACCCCGCTTGGATTTGGTTAATACTTGGTTTATTGGATGCGCACCATTGGATAGTACGTCACCATACTTTAAAACCGGTTCCCACCATTTTTTTCAGCATGACTTTTGATGAAAAACGGACTTTTTGCTTTTTCATGTTATGGATCAGTTGGGCTTAGATACAAGCTGTTGAAACCCTTTACCCCGCTTGGATTTGGTTAATACTTGGTTTATTGGATGCGCACCATTGGATAGTACGTCACCATACTTTAAAACCGGTTCCCACCATTTTTTTTCAGCTTGATTTTTTGATGAAAAACGGACTTTTTGCTTTTTCATGTTATGGATCAGTTGGGCTTAGATAAAAGCTGTTGAAACCCTTTACCCCGCTTGGATTTGGTTAATACTTGGTTTATTGGATGCGCACCATTGGATAGTACGTCACCATACTTTAAAACCGGTTCCCACCATTTTTTTCAGCATGACTTTTGATGAAAAACGGACTTTTTGCTTTTTCATGTTATGGATCAGTTGGGCTTAGATACAAGCTGTTGAAACCCTTTACCCCGCTTGGATTTGGTTAATACTTGGTTTATTGGATGCGCACCATTGGATAGTACGTCACCATACTTTAAAACCGGTTCCCACCATTTTTTTTCAGCTTGATTTTTTGATGAAAAACGGACTTTTTGCTTTTTCATGTTATGGATCAGTTGGGCTTAGATAAAAGCTGTTGAAACCCTTTACCCCGCTTGGATTTGGTTAATACTTGGTTTATTGGATGCGCACCATTGGATAGTACGTCACCATACTTTAAAACCGGTTCCCACCATTTTTTTCAGCATGACTTTTGATGAAAAACGGACTTTTTGCTTTTTCATGTTATGGATCAGTTGGGCTTAGATACAAGCTGTTGAAACCCTTTACCCCGCTTGGATTTGGTTAATACTTGGTTTATTGGATGCGCACCATTGGATAGTACGTCACCATACTTTAAAACCGGTTCCCACCATTTTTTTTCAGCTTGATTTTTTGATGAAAAACGGACTTTTTGCTTTTTCATGTTATGGATCAGTTGGGCTTAGATAAAAGCTGTTGAAACCCTTTACCCCGCTTGGATTTGGTTAATACTTGGTTTATTGGATGCGCACCATTGGATAGTACGTCACCATACTTTAAAACCGGTTCCCACCATTTTTTTCAGCATGACTTTTGATGAAAAACGGACTTTTTGCTTTTTCATGTTATGGATCAGTTGGGCTTAGATACAAGCTGTTGAAACCCTTTACCCCGCTTGGATTTGGTTAATACTTGGTTTATTGGATGCGCACCATTGGATAGTACGTCACCATACTTTAAAACCGGTTCCCACCATTTTTTTTCAGCTTGATTTTTTGATGAAAAACGGACTTTTTGCTTTTTCATGTTATGGATCAGTTGGGCTTAGATAAAAGCTGTTGAAACCCTTTACCCCGCTTGGATTTGGTTAATACTTGGTTTATTGGATGCGCACCATTGGATAGTACGTCACCATACTTTAAAACCGGTTCCCACCATTTTTTTCAGCATGACTTTTGATGAAAAACGGACTTTTTGCTTTTTCATGTTATGGATCAGTTGGGCTTAGATACAAGCTGTTGAAACCCTTTACCCCGCTTGGATTTGGTTAATACTTGGTTTATTGGATGCGCACCATTGGATAGTACGTCACCATACTTTAAAACCGGTTCCCACCATTTTTTTTCAGCTTGATTTTTTGATGAAAAACGGACTTTTTGCTTTTTCATGTTATGGATCAGTTGGGCTTAGATAAAAGCTGTTGAAACCCTTTACCCCGCTTGGATTTGGTTAATACTTGGTTTATTGGATGCGCACCATTGGATAGTACGTCACCATACTTTAAAACCGGTTCCCACCATTTTTTTCAGCATGACTTTTGATGAAAAACGGACTTTTTGCTTTTTCATGTTATGGATCAGTTGGGCTTAGATACAAGCTGTTGAAACCCTTTACCCCGCTTGGATTTGGTTAATACTTGGTTTATTGGATGCGCACCATTGGATAGTACGTCACCATACTTTAAAACCGGTTCCCACCATTTTTTTTCAGCTTGATTTTTTGATGAAAAACGGACTTTTTGCTTTTTCATGTTATGGATCAGTTGGGCTTAGATAAAAGCTGTTGAAACCCTTTACCCCGCTTGGATTTGGTTAATACTTGGTTTATTGGATGCGCACCATTGGATAGTACGTCACCATACTTTAAAACCGGTTCCCACCATTTTTTTCAGCATGACTTTTGATGAAAAACGGACTTTTTGCTTTTTCATGTTATGGATCAGTTGGGCTTAGATACAAGCTGTTGAAACCCTTTACCCCGCTTGGATTTGGTTAATACTTGGTTTATTGGATGCGCACCATTGGATAGTACGTCACCATACTTTAAAACCGGTTCCCACCATTTTTTTTCAGCTTGATTTTTTGATGAAAAACGGACTTTTTGCTTTTTCATGTTATGGATCAGTTGGGCTTAGATAAAAGCTGTTGAAACCCTTTACCCCGCTTGGATTTGGTTAATACTTGGTTTATTGGATGCGCACCATTGGATAGTACGTCACCATACTTTAAAACCGGTTCCCACCATTTTTTTCAGCATGACTTTTGATGAAAAACGGACTTTTTGCTTTTTCATGTTATGGATCAGTTGGGCTTAGATACAAGCTGTTGAAACCCTTTACCCCGCTTGGATTTGGTTAATACTTGGTTTATTGGATGCGCACCATTGGATAGTACGTCACCATACTTTAAAACCGGTTCCCACCATTTTTTTTCAGCTTGATTTTTTGATGAAAAACGGACTTTTTGCTTTTTCATGTTATGGATCAGTTGGGCTTAGATAAAAGCTGTTGAAACCCTTTACCCCGCTTGGATTTGGTTAATACTTGGTTTATTGGATGCGCACCATTGGATAGTACGTCACCATACTTTAAAACCGGTTCCCACCATTTTTTTCAGCATGACTTTTGATGAAAAACGGACTTTTTGCTTTTTCATGTTATGGATCAGTTGGGCTTAGATACAAGCTGTTGAAACCCTTTACCCCGCTTGGATTTGGTTAATACTTGGTTTATTGGATGCGCACCATTGGATAGTACGTCACCATACTTTAAAACCGGTTCCCACCATTTTTTTTCAGCTTGATTTTTTGATGAAAAACGGACTTTTTGCTTTTTCATGTTATGGATCAGTTGGGCTTAGATAAAAGCTGTTGAAACCCTTTACCCCGCTTGGATTTGGTTAATACTTGGTTTATTGGATGCGCACCATTGGATAGTACGTCACCATACTTTAAAACCGGTTCCCACCATTTTTTTCAGCATGACTTTTGATGAAAAACGGACTTTTTGCTTTTTCATGTTATGGATCAGTTGGGCTTAGATACAAGCTGTTGAAACCCTTTACCCCGCTTGGATTTGGTTAATACTTGGTTTATTGGATGCGCACCATTGGATAGTACGTCACCATACTTTAAAACCGGTTCCCACCATTTTTTTTCAGCTTGATTTTTTGATGAAAAACGGACTTTTTGCTTTTTCATGTTATGGATCAGTTGGGCTTAGATAAAAGCTGTTGAAACCCTTTACCCCGCTTGGATTTGGTTAATACTTGGTTTATTGGATGCGCACCATTGGATAGTACGTCACCATACTTTAAAACCGGTTCCCACCATTTTTTTCAGCATGACTTTTGATGAAAAACGGACTTTTTGCTTTTTCATGTTATGGATCAGTTGGGCTTAGATACAAGCTGTTGAAACCCTTTACCCCGCTTGGATTTGGTTAATACTTGGTTTATTGGATGCGCACCATTGGATAGTACGTCACCATACTTTAAAACCGGTTCCCACCATTTTTTTTCAGCTTGATTTTTTGATGAAAAACGGACTTTTTGCTTTTTCATGTTATGGATCAGTTGGGCTTAGATAAAAGCTGTTGAAACCCTTTACCCCGCTTGGATTTGGTTAATACTTGGTTTATTGGATGCGCACCATTGGATAGTACGTCACCATACTTTAAAACCGGTTCCCACCATTTTTTTCAGCATGACTTTTGATGAAAAACGGACTTTTTGCTTTTTCATGTTATGGATCAGTTGGGCTTAGATACAAGCTGTTGAAACCCTTTACCCCGCTTGGATTTGGTTAATACTTGGTTTATTGGATGCGCACCATTGGATAGTACGTCACCATACTTTAAAACCGGTTCCCACCATTTTTTTTCAGCTTGATTTTTTGATGAAAAACGGACTTTTTGCTTTTTCATGTTATGGATCAGTTGGGCTTAGATAAAAGCTGTTGAAACCCTTTACCCCGCTTGGATTTGGTTAATACTTGGTTTATTGGATGCGCACCATTGGATAGTACGTCACCATACTTTAAAACCGGTTCCCACCATTTTTTTCAGCATGACTTTTGATGAAAAACGGACTTTTTGCTTTTTCATGTTATGGATCAGTTGGGCTTAGATACAAGCTGTTGAAACCCTTTACCCCGCTTGGATTTGGTTAATACTTGGTTTATTGGATGCGCACCATTGGATAGTACGTCACCATACTTTAAAACCGGTTCCCACCATTTTTTTTCAGCTTGATTTTTTGATGAAAAACGGACTTTTTGCTTTTTCATGTTATGGATCAGTTGGGCTTAGATAAAAGCTGTTGAAACCCTTTACCCCGCTTGGATTTGGTTAATACTTGGTTTATTGGATGCGCACCATTGGATAGTACGTCACCATACTTTAAAACCGGTTCCCACCATTTTTTTCAGCATGACTTTTGATGAAAAACGGACTTTTTGCTTTTTCATGTTATGGATCAGTTGGGCTTAGATACAAGCTGTTGAAACCCTTTACCCCGCTTGGATTTGGTTAATACTTGGTTTATTGGATGCGCACCATTGGATAGTACGTCACCATACTTTAAAACCGGTTCCCACCATTTTTTTTCAGCTTGATTTTTTGATGAAAAACGGACTTTTTGCTTTTTCATGTTATGGATCAGTTGGGCTTAGATAAAAGCTGTTGAAACCCTTTACCCCGCTTGGATTTGGTTAATACTTGGTTTATTGGATGCGCACCATTGGATAGTACGTCACCATACTTTAAAACCGGTTCCCACCATTTTTTTCAGCATGACTTTTGATGAAAAACGGACTTTTTGCTTTTTCATGTTATGGATCAGTTGGGCTTAGATACAAGCTGTTGAAACCCTTTACCCCGCTTGGATTTGGTTAATACTTGGTTTATTGGATGCGCACCATTGGATAGTACGTCACCATACTTTAAAACCGGTTCCCACCATTTTTTTTCAGCTTGATTTTTTGATGAAAAACGGACTTTTTGCTTTTTCATGTTATGGATCAGTTGGGCTTAGATAAAAGCTGTTGAAACCCTTTACCCCGCTTGGATTTGGTTAATACTTGGTTTATTGGATGCGCACCATTGGATAGTACGTCACCATACTTTAAAACCGGTTCCCACCATTTTTTTCAGCATGACTTTTGATGAAAAACGGACTTTTTGCTTTTTCATGTTATGGATCAGTTGGGCTTAGATACAAGCTGTTGAAACCCTTTACCCCGCTTGGATTTGGTTAATACTTGGTTTATTGGATGCGCACCATTGGATAGTACGTCACCATACTTTAAAACCGGTTCCCACCATTTTTTTTCAGCTTGATTTTTTGATGAAAAACGGACTTTTTGCTTTTTCATGTTATGGATCAGTTGGGCTTAGATAAAAGCTGTTGAAACCCTTTACCCCGCTTGGATTTGGTTAATACTTGGTTTATTGGATGCGCACCATTGGATAGTACGTCACCATACTTTAAAACCGGTTCCCACCATTTTTTTCAGCATGACTTTTGATGAAAAACGGACTTTTTGCTTTTTCATGTTATGGATCAGTTGGGCTTAGATACAAGCTGTTGAAACCCTTTACCCCGCTTGGATTTGGTTAATACTTGGTTTATTGGATGCGCACCATTGGATAGTACGTCACCATACTTTAAAACCGGTTCCCACCATTTTTTTTCAGCTTGATTTTTTGATGAAAAACGGACTTTTTGCTTTTTCATGTTATGGATCAGTTGGGCTTAGATAAAAGCTGTTGAAACCCTTTACCCCGCTTGGATTTGGTTAATACTTGGTTTATTGGATGCGCACCATTGGATAGTACGTCACCATACTTTAAAACCGGTTCCCACCATTTTTTTCAGCATGACTTTTGATGAAAAACGGACTTTTTGCTTTTTCATGTTATGGATCAGTTGGGCTTAGATACAAGCTGTTGAAACCCTTTACCCCGCTTGGATTTGGTTAATACTTGGTTTATTGGATGCGCACCATTGGATAGTACGTCACCATACTTTAAAACCGGTTCCCACCATTTTTTTTCAGCTTGATTTTTTGATGAAAAACGGACTTTTTGCTTTTTCATGTTATGGATCAGTTGGGCTTAGATAAAAGCTGTTGAAACCCTTTACCCCGCTTGGATTTGGTTAATACTTGGTTTATTGGATGCGCACCATTGGATAGTACGTCACCATACTTTAAAACCGGTTCCCACCATTTTTTTCAGCATGACTTTTGATGAAAAACGGACTTTTTGCTTTTTCATGTTATGGATCAGTTGGGCTTAGATACAAGCTGTTGAAACCCTTTACCCCGCTTGGATTTGGTTAATACTTGGTTTATTGGATGCGCACCATTGGATAGTACGTCACCATACTTTAAAACCGGTTCCCACCATTTTTTTTCAGCTTGATTTTTTGATGAAAAAGGGACTTTTTGCTTTTTCATGTTATGGATTAGTTGGGCTTAGATAAAAGCTGTTGAAACCCTTTACCCCGCTTGGATTTGGTTAATACTTGGTTTATTGGATGCGCACCATTGGATAGTACGTCACCATACTTTAAAACCGGTTCCCACCATTTTTTTCAGCATGACTTTTGATGAAAAACGGACTTTTTGCTTTTTCATGTTATGGATCAGTTGGGCTTAGATACAAGCTGTTGAAACCCTTTACCCCGCTTGGATTTGGTTAATACTTGGTTTATTGGATGCGCACCATTGGATAGTACGTCACCATACTTTAAAACCGGTTCCCACCATTTTTTTTCAGCTTGATTTTTTGATGAAAAACGGACTTTTTGCTTTTTCATGTTATGGATCAGTTGGGCTTAGATAAAAGCTGTTGAAACCCTTTACCCCGCTTGGATTTGGTTAATACTTGGTTTATTGGATGCGCACCATTGGACAGTACGTCACCATACTTTAAAACCGGTTCCCACCATTTTTTTCAGCATGACTTTTGATGAAAAACGGACTTTTTGCTTTTTCATGTTATGGATCAGTTGGGCTTAGATACAAGCTGTTGAAACCCTTTACCCCGCTTGGATTTGGTTAATACTTGGTTTATTGGATGCGCACCATTGGATAGTACGTCACCATACTTTAAAACCGGTTCCCACCATTTTTTTTCAGCTTGATTTTTTGATGAAAAACGGACTTTTTGCTTTTTCATGTTATGGATCAGTTGGGCTTAGATAAAAGCTGTTGAAACCCTTTACCCCGCTTGGATTTGGTTAATACTTGGTTTATTGGATGCGCACCATTGGATAGTACGTCACCATACTTTAAAACCGGTTCCCACCATTTTTTTCAGCATGACTTTTGATGAAAAACGGACTTTTTGCTTTTTCATGTTATGGATCAGTTGGGCTTAGATACAAGCTGTTGAAACCCTTTACCCCGCTTGGATTTGGTTAATACTTGGTTTATTGGATGCGCACCATTGGATAGTACGTCACCATACTTTAAAACCGGTTCCCACCATTTTTTTTCAGCTTGATTTTTTGATGAAAAAGGGACTTTTTGCTTTTTCATGTTATGGATTAGTTGGGCTTAGATAAAAGCTGTTGAAACCCTTTACCCCGCTTGGATTTGGTTAATACTTGGTTTATTGGATGCGCACCATTGGATAGTACGTCACCATACTTTAAAACCGGTTCCCACCATTTTTTTCAGCATGACTTTTGATGAAAAACGGACTTTTTGCTTTTTCATGTTATGGATCAGTTGGGCTTAGATACAAGCTGTTGAAACCCTTTACCCCGCTTGGATTTGGTTAATACTTGGTTTATTGGATGCGCACCATTGGATAGTACGTCACCATACTTTAAAACCGGTTCCCACCATTTTTTTTCAGCTTGATTTTTTGATGAAAAACGGACTTTTTGCTTTTTCATGTTATGGATCAGTTGGGCTTAGATAAAAGCTGTTGAAACCCTTTACCCCGCTTGGATTTGGTTAATACTTGGTTTATTGGATGCGCACCATTGGATAGTACGTCACCATACTTTAAAACCGGTTCCCACCATTTTTTTCAGCATGACTTTTGATGAAAAACGGACTTTTTGCTTTTTCATGTTATGGATCAGTTGGGCTTAGATACAAGCTGTTGAAACCCTTTACCCCGCTTGGATTTGGTTAATACTTGGTTTATTGGATGCGCACCATTGGATAGTACGTCACCATACTTTAAAACCGGTTCCCACCATTTTTTTTCAGCTTGATTTTTTGATGAAAAACGGACTTTTTGCTTTTTCATGTTATGGATCAGTTGGGCTTAGATAAAAGCTGTTGAAACCCTTTACCCCGCTTGGATTTGGTTAATACTTGGTTTATTGGATGCGCACCATTGGATAGTACGTCACCATACTTTAAAACCGGTTCCCACCATTTTTTTCAGCATGACTTTTGATGAAAAACGGACTTTTTGCTTTTTCATGTTATGGATCAGTTGGGCTTAGATACAAGCTGTTGAAACCCTTTACCCCGCTTGGATTTGGTTAATACTTGGTTTATTGGATGCGCACCATTAGATAGTACGTCACCATACTTTAAAACCGGTTCCCACCATTTTTTTTCAGCTTGATTTTTTGATGAAAAACGGACTTTTTGCTTTTTCATGTTATGGATCAGTTGGGCTTAGATAAAAGCTGTTGAAACCCTTTACCCCGCTTGGATTTGGTTAATACTTGGTTTATTGGATGCGCACCATTGGATAGTACGTCACCATACTTTAAAACCGGTTCCCACCATTTTTTTCAGCATGACTTTTGATGAAAAACGGACTTTTTGCTTTTTCATGTTATGGATCAGTTGGGCTTAGATACAAGCTGTTGAAACCCTTTACCCCGCTTGGATTTGGTTAATACTTGGTTTATTGGATGCGCACCATTGGATAGTACGTCACCATACTTTAAAACCGGTTCCCACCATTTTTTTCAGCATGACTTTTGATGAAAAACGGACTTTTTGCTTTTTCATGTTATGGATCAGTTGGGCTTAGATACAAGCTGTTGAAACCCTTTACCCCGCTTGGATTTGGTTAATACTTGGTTTATTGGATGCGCACCATTGGATAGTACGTCACCATACTTTAAAACCGGTTCCCACCATTTTTTTTCAGCTTGATTTTTTGATGAAAAACGGACTTTTTGCTTTTTCATGTTATGGATCAGTTGGGCTTAGATAAAAGCTGTTGAAACCCTTTACCCCGCTTGGATTTGGTTAATACTTGGTTTATTGGATGCGCACCATTGGATAGTACGTCACCATACTTTAAAACCGGTTCCCACCATTTTTTTCAGCATGACTTTTGATGAAAAACGGACTTTTTGCTTTTTCATGTTATGGATCAGTTGGGCTTAGATACAAGCTGTTGAAACCCTTTACCCCGCTTGGATTTGGTTAATACTTGGTTTATTGGATGCGCACCATTGGATAGTACGTCACCATACTTTAAAACCGGTTCCCACCATTTTTTTTCAGCTTTATTTTTTGATGAAAAACGGACTTTTTGCTTTTTCATGTTATGGATCAGTTGGGCTTAGATAAAAGCTGTTGAAACCCTTTACCCCGCTTGGATTTGGTTAATACTTGGTTTATTGGATGCGCACCATTGGATAGTACGTCACCATACTTTAAAACCGGTTCCCACCATTTTTTTTCAGCATGACTTTTGATGAAAAACGGACTTTTTGCTTTTTCATGTTATGGATCAGTTGGGCTTAGATACAAGCTGTTGAAACCCTTTACCCCGCTTGGATTTGGTTAATACTTGGTTTATTGGATGCGCACCATTGGATAGTACGTCACCATACTTTAAAACCGGTTCCCACCATTTTTTTTCAGCTTGATTTTTTGATGAAAAACGGACTTTTTGCTTTTTCATGTTATGGATCAGTTGGGCTTAGATAAAAGCTGTTGAAACCCTTTACCCCGCTTGGATTTGGTTAATACTTGGTTTATTGGATGCGCACCATTGGATAGTACGTCACCATACTTTAAAACCGGTTCCCACCATTTTTTTCAGCATGACTTTTGATGAAAAATGGACTTTTTGCTTTTTCATGTTATGGATCAGTTGGGCTTAGATACAAGCTGTTGAAACCCTTTACCCCGCTTGGATTTGGTTAATACTTGGTTTATTGGATGCGCACCATTGGATAGTACGTCACCATACTTTAAAACCGGTTCCCACCATTTTTTTTCAGCTTGATTTTTTGATGAAAAACGGACTTTTTGCTTTTTCATGTTATGGATCAGTTGGGCTTAGATAAAAGCTGTTGAAACCCTTTACCCCGCTTGGATTTGGTTAATACTTGGTTTATTGGATGCGCACCATTGGATAGTACGTCACCATACTTTAAAACCGGTTCCCACCATTTTTTTCAGCATGACTTTTGATGAAAAACGGACTTTTTGCTTTTTCATGTTATGGATCAGTTGGGCTTAGATACAAGCTGTTGAAACCCTTTACCCCGCTTGGATTTGGTTAATACTTGGTTTATTGGATGCGCACCATTGGATAGTACGTCACCATACTTTAAAACCGGTTCCCACCATTTTTTTTCAGCTTGATTTTTTGATGAAAAACGGACTTTTTGCTTTTTCATGTTATGGATCAGTTGGGCTTAGATAAAAGCTGTTGAAACCCTTTACCCCGCTTGGATTTGGTTAATACTTGGTTTATTGGATGCGCACCATTGGATAGTACGTCACCATACTTTAAAACCGGTTCCCACCATTTTTTTCAGCATGACTTTTGATGAAAAACGGACTTTTTGCTTGTTCATGTTATGGATCAGTTGGGCTTACATACAAGCTGTTGAAACCCTTTACCCCGCTTGGATTTGGTTAATACTTGGTTTATTGGATGCGCACCATTGGATAGTACGTCACCATACTTTAAAACCGGTTCCCACCATTTTTTTTCAGCTTGATTTTTTGATGAAAAACGGACTTTTTGCTTTTTCATGTTATGGATCAGTTGGGCTTAGATAAAAGCTGTTGAAACCCTTTACCCCGCTTGGATTTGGTTAATACTTGGTTTATTGGAGGCGCACCATTGGATAGTACGTCACCATACTTTAAAACCGGTTCCCACCAATTTTTTTCAGCATGACTTTTGATGAAAAACGGACTTTTTGCTTTTTCATGTTATGGATCAGTTGGGCTTAGATACAAGCTGTTGAAACCCTTTACCCCGCTTGGATTTGGTTAATACTTGGTTTATTGGATGCGCACCATTGGATAGTACGTCACCATACTTTAAAACCGGTTCCCACCATTTTTTTTCAGCTTGATTTTTTGATGAAAAACGGACTTTTTGCTTTTTCATGTTATGGATCAGTTGGGCTTAGATAAAAGCTGTTGAAACCCTTTACCCCGCTTGGATTTGGTTAATACTTGGTTTATTGGATGCGCACCATTGGATAGTACGTCACCATACTTTAAAACCGGTTCCCACCAATTTTTTCAGCATGACTTTTGATGAAAAACGGACTTTTTGCTTTTTCATGTTATGGATCAGTTGGGCTTAGATACAAGCTGTTGAAACCCTTTACCCCGCTTGGATTTGGTTAATACTTGGTTTATTGGATGCGCACCATTGGATAGTACGTCACCATACTTTAAAACCGGTTCCCACCATTTTTTTTCAGCTTGATTTTTTGATGAAAAACGGACTTTTTGCTTTTTCATGTTATGGATCAGTTGGGCTTAGATAAAAGCTGTTGAAACCCTTTACCCCGCTTGGATTTGGTTAATACTTGGTTTATTGGATGCGCACCATTGGATAGTACGTCACCATACTTTAAAACCGGTTCCCACCATTTTTTTCAGCATGACTTTTGATGAAAAACGGACTTTTTGCTTTTTCATGTTATGGATCAGTTGGGCTTAGATACAAGCTGTTGAAACCCTTTACCCCGCTTGGATTTGGTTAATACTTGGTTTATTGGATGCGCACCATTGGATAGTACGTCACCATACTTTAAAACCGGTTCCCACCATTTTTTTTCAGCTTGATTTTTTGATGAAAAACGGTCTTTTTGCTTTTTCATGTTATGGATCAGTTGGGCTTAGATAAAAGCTGTTGAAACCCTTTACCCCGCTTGGATTTGGTTAATACTTGGTTTATTGGATGCGCACCATTGGATAGTACGTCACCATACTTTAAAACCGGTTCCCACCATTTTTTTCAGCATGACTTTTGATGAAAAACGGACTTTTTGCTTTTTCATGTTATGGATCAGTTGGGCTTAGATACAAGCTGTTGAAACCCTTTACCCCGCTTGGATTTGGTTAATACTTGGTTTATTGGATGCGCACCATTGGATAGTACGTCACCATACTTTAAAACCGGTTCCCACCATTTTTTTTCAGCTTGATTTTTTGATGAAAAACGGACTTTTTGCTTTTTCATGTTATGGATCAGTTGGGCTTAGATAAAAGCTGTTGAAACCCTTTACCCCGCTTGGATTTGGTTAATACTTGGTTTATTGGATGCGCACCATTGGATAGTACGTCACCATACTTTAAAACCGGTTCCCACCATTTTTTTCAGCATGACTTTTGATGAAAAACGGACTTTTTGCTTTTTCATGTTATGGATCAGTTGGGCTTAGATACAAGCTGTTGAAACCCTTTACCCCGCTTGGATTTGGTTAATACTTGGTTTATTGGATGCGCACCATTGGATAGTACGTCACCATACTTTAAAACCGGTTCCCACCATTTTTTTTCAGCTTGATTTTTTGATGAAAAACGGACTTTTTGCTTTTTCATGTTATGGATCAGTTGGGCTTAGATAAAAGCTGTTGAAACCCTTTACCCCGCTTGGATTTGGTTAATACTTGGTTTATTGGATGCGCACCATTGGATAGTACGTCACCATACTTTAAAACCGGTTCCCACCATTTTTTTCAGCATGACTTTTGATGAAAAACGGACTTTTTGCTTTTTCATGTTATGGATCAGTTGGGCTTAGATACAAGCTGTTGAAACCCTTTACCCCGCTTGGATTTGGTTAATACTTGGTTTATTGGATGCGCACCATTGGATAGTACGTCACCATACTTTAAAACCGGTTCCCACCATTTTTTTTCAGCTTGATTTTTTGATGAAAAACGGACTTTTTGCTTTTTCATGTTATGGATCAGTTGGGCTTAGATAAAAGCTGTTGAAACCCTTTACCCCGCTTGGATTTGGTTAATACTTGGTTTATTGGATGCGCACCATTGGATAGTACGTCACCATACTTTAAAACCGGTTCCCACCATTTTTTTCAGCATGACTTTTGATGAAAAACGGACTTTTTGCTTTTTCATGTTATGGATCAGTTGGGCTTAGATACAAGCTGTTGAAACCCTTTACCCCGCTTGGATTTGGTTAATACTTGGTTTATTGGATGCGCACCATTGGATAGTACGTCACCATACTTTAAAACCGGTTCCCACCATTTTTTTTCAGCTTGATTTTTTGATGAAAAACGGACTTTTTGCTTTTTCATGTTATGGATCAGTTGGGCTTAGATAAAAGCTGTTGAAACCCTTTACCCCGCTTGGATTTGGTTAATACTTGGTTTATTGGATGCGCACCATTGGATAGTACGTCACCATACTTTAAAACCGGTTCCCACCATTTTTTTCAGCATGACTTTTGATGAAAAACGGACTTTTTGCTTTTTCATGTTATGGATCAGTTGGGCTTAGATACAAGCTGTTGAAACCCTTTACCCCGCTTGGATTTGGTTAATACTTGGTTTATTGGATGCGCACCATTGGATAGTACGTCACCATACTTTAAAACCGGTTCCCACCATTTTTTTTCAGCTTGATTTTTTGATGAAAAACGGACTTTTTGCTTTTTCATGTTATGGATCAGTTGGGCTTAGATAAAAGCTGTTGAAACCCTTTACCCCGCTTGGATTTGGTTAATACTTGGTTTATTGGATGCGCACCATTGGATAGTACGTCACCATACTTTAAAACCGGTTCCCACCATTTTTTTCAGCATGACTTTTGATGAAAAACGGACTTTTTGCTTTTTCATGTTATGGATCAGTTGGGCTTAGATACAAGCTGTTGAAACCCTTTACCCCGCTTGGATTTGGTTAATACTTGGTTTATTGGATGCGCACCATTGGATAGTACGTCACCATACTTTAAAACCGGTTCCCACCATTTTTTTTCAGCTTGATTTTTTGATGAAAAACGGACTTTTTGCTTTTTCATGTTATGGATCAGTTGGGCTTAGATAAAAGCTGTTGAAACCCTTTACCCCGCTTGGATTTGGTTAATACTTGGTTTATTGGATGCGCACCATTGGATAGTACGTCACCATACTTTAAAACCGGTTCCCACCATTTTTTTCAGCATGACTTTTGATGAAAAACGGACTTTTTGCTTTTTCATGTTATGGATCAGTTGGGCTTAGATACAAGCTGTTGAAACCCTTTACCCCGCTTGGATTTGGTTAATACTTGGTTTATTGGATGCGCACCATTGGATAGTACGTCACCATACTTTAAAACCGGTTCCCACCATTTTTTTTCAGCTTGATTTTTTGATGAAAAACGGACTTTTTGCTTTTTCATGTTATGGATCAGTTGGGCTTAGATAAAAGCTGTTGAAACCCTTTACCCCGCTTGGATTTGGTTAATACTTGGTTTATTGGATGCGCACCATTGGATAGTACGTCACCATACTTTAAAACCGGTTCCCACCATTTTTTTCAGCATGACTTTTGATGAAAAACGGACTTTTTGCTTTTTCATGTTATGGATCAGTTGGGCTTAGATACAAGCTGTTGAAACCCTTTACCCCGCTTGGATTTGGTTAATACTTGGTTTATTGGATGCGCACCATTGGATAGTACGTCACCATACTTTAAAACCGGTTCCCACCATTTTTTTTCAGCTTGATTTTTTGATGAAAAACGGACTTTTTGCTTTTTCATGTTATGGATCAGTTGGGCTTAGATAAAAGCTGTTGAAACCCTTTACCCCGCTTGGATTTGGTTAATACTTGGTTTATTGGATGCGCACCATTGGATAGTACGTCACCATACTTTAAAACCGGTTCCCACCATTTTTTTCAGCATGACTTTTGATGAAAAACGGACTTTTTGCTTTTTCATGTTATGGATCAGTTGGGCTTAGATACAAGCTGTTGAAACCCTTTACCCCGCTTGGATTTGGTTAATACTTGGTTTATTGGATGCGCACCATTGGATAGTACGTCACCATACTTTAAAACCGGTTCCCACCATTTTTTTTCAGCTTGATTTTTTGATGAAAAACGGACTTTTTGCTTTTTCATGTTATGGATCAGTTGGGCTTAGATAAAAGCTGTTGAAACCCTTTACCCCGCTTGGATTTGGTTAATACTTGGTTTATTGGATGCGCACCATTGGATAGTACGTCACCATACTTTAAAACCGGTTCCCACCATTTTTTTCAGCATGACTTTTGATGAAAAACGGACTTTTTGCTTTTTCATGTTATGGATCAGTTGGGCTTAGATACAAGCTGTTGAAACCCTTTACCCCGCTTGGATTTGGTTAATACTTGGTTTATTGGATGCGCACCATTGGATAGTACGTCACCATACTTTAAAACCGGTTCCCACCATTTTTTTTCAGCTTGATTTTTTGATGAAAAACGGACTTTTTGCTTTTTCATGTTATGGATCAGTTGGGCTTAGATAAAAGCTGTTGAAACCCTTTACCCCGCTTGGATTTGGTTAATACTTGGTTTATTGGATGCGCACCATTGGATAGTACGTCACCATACTTTAAAACCGGTTCCCACCATTTTTTTCAGCATGACTTTTGATGAAAAACGGACTTTTTGCTTTTTCATGTTATGGATCAGTTGGGCTTAGATACAAGCTGTTGAAACCCTTTACCCCGCTTGGATTTGGTTAATACTTGGTTTATTGGATGCGCACCATTGGATAGTACGTCACCATACTTTAAAACCGGTTCCCACCATTTTTTTTCAGCTTGATTTTTTGATGAAAAACGGACTTTTTGCTTTTTCATGTTATGGATCAGTTGGGCTTAGATAAAAGCTGTTGAAACCCTTTACCCCGCTTGGATTTGGTTAATACTTGGTTTATTGGATGCGCACCATTGGATAGTACGTCACCATACTTTAAAACCGGTTCCCACCATTTTTTTCAGCATGACTTTTGATGAAAAACGGACTTTTTGCTTTTTCATGTTATGGATCAGTTGGGCTTAGATACAAGCTGTTGAAACCCTTTACCCCGCTTGGATTTGGTTAATACTTGGTTTATTGGATGCGCACCATTGGATAGTACGTCACCATACTTTAAAACCGGTTCCCACCATTTTTTTTCAGCTTGATTTTTTGATGAAAAACGGACTTTTTGCTTTTTCATGTTATGGATCAGTTGGGCTTAGATAAAAGCTGTTGAAACCCTTTACCCCGCTTGGATTTGGTTAATACTTGGTTTATTGGATGCGCACCATTGGATAGTACGTCACCATACTTTAAAACCGGTTCCCACCATTTTTTTCAGCATGACTTTTGATGAAAAACGGACTTTTTGCTTTTTCATGTTATGGATCAGTTGGGCTTAGATACAAGCTGTTGAAACCCTTTACCCCGCTTGGATTTGGTTAATACTTGGTTTATTGGATGCGCACCATTGGATAGTACGTCACCATACTTTAAAACCGGTTCCCACCATTTTTTTTCAGCTTGATTTTTTGATGAAAAACGGACTTTTTGCTTTTTCATGTTATGGATCAGTTGGGCTTAGATAAAAGCTGTTGAAACCCTTTACCCCGCTTGGATTTGGTTAATACTTGGTTTATTGGATGCGCACCATTGGATAGTACGTCACCATACTTTAAAACCGGTTCCCACCATTTTTTTCAGCATGACTTTTGATGAAAAACGGACTTTTTGCTTTTTCATGTTATGGATCAGTTGGGCTTAGATACAAGCTGTTGAAACCCTTTACCCCGCTTGGATTTGGTTAATACTTGGTTTATTGGATGCGCACCATTGGATAGTACGTCACCATACTTTAAAACCGGTTCCCACCATTTTTTTTCAGCTTGATTTTTTGATGAAAAACGGACTTTTTGCTTTTTCATGTTATGGATCAGTTGGGCTTAGATAAAAGCTGTTGAAACCCTTTACCCCGCTTGGATTTGGTTAATACTTGGTTTATTGGATGCGCACCATTGGATAGTACGTCACCATACTTTAAAACCGGTTCCCACCATTTTTTTCAGCATGACTTTTGATGAAAAACGGACTTTTTGCTTTTTCATGTTATGGATCAGTTGGGCTTAGATACAAGCTGTTGAAACCCTTTACCCCGCTTGGATTTGGTTAATACTTGGTTTATTGGATGCGCACCATTGGATAGTACGTCACCATACTTTAAAACCGGTTCCCACCATTTTTTTTCAGCTTGATTTTTTTATGAAAAACGGACTTTTTGCTTTTTCATGTTATGGATCAGTTGGGCTTAGATAAAAGCTGTTGAAACCCTTTACCCCGCTTGGATTTGGTTAATACTTGGTTTATTGGATGCGCACCATTGGATAGTACGTCACCATACTTTAAAACCGGTTCCCACCATTTTTTTCAGCATGACTTTTGATGAAAAACGGACTTTTTGCTTTTTCATGTTATGGATCAGTTGGGCTTAGATACAAGCTGTTGAAACCCTTTACCCCGCTTGGATTTGGTTAATACTTGGTTTATTGGATGCGCACCATTGGATAGTACGTCACCATACTTTAAAACCGGTTCCCACCATTTTTTTTCAGCTTGATTTTTTGATGAAAAACGGACTTTTTGCTTTTTCATGTTATGGATCAGTTGGGCTTAGATAAAAGCTGTTGAAACCCTTTACCCCGCTTGGATTTGGTTAATACTTGGTTTATTGGATGCGCACCATTGGATAGTACGTCACCATACTTTAAAACCGGTTCCCACCATTTTTTTCAGCATGACTTTTGATGAAAAACGGACTTTTTGCTTTTTCATGTTATGGATCAGTTGGGCTTAGATACAAGCTGTTGAAACCCTTTACCCCGCTTGGATTTGGTTAATACTTGGTTTATTGGATGCGCACCATTGGATAGTACGTCACCATACTTTAAAACCGGTTCCCACCATTTTTTTTCAGCTTGATTTTTTGATGAAAAACGGACTTTTTGCTTTTTCATGTTATGGATCAGTTGGGCTTAGATAAAAGCTGTTGAAACCCTTTACCCCGCTTGGATTTGGTTAATACTTGGTTTATTGGATGCGCACCATTGGATAGTACGTCACCATACTTTAAAACCGGTTCCCACCATTTTTTTCAGCATGACTTTTGATGAAAAACGGACTTTTTGCTTTTTCATGTTATGGATCAGTTGGGCTTAGATACAAGCTGTTGAAACCCTTTACCCCGCTTGGATTTGGTTAATACTTGGTTTATTGGATGCGCACCATTGGATAGTACGTCACCATACTTTAAAACCGGTTCCCACCATTTTTTTTCAGCTTGATTTTTTGATGAAAAACGGACTTTTTGCTTTTTCATGTTATGGATCAGTTGGGCTTAGATAAAAGCTGTTGAAACCCTTTACCCCGCTTGGATTTGGTTAATACTTGGTTTATTGGATGCGCACCATTGGATAGTACGTCACCATACTTTAAAACCGGTTCCCACCATTTTTTTCAGCATGACTTTTGATGAAAAACGGACTTTTTGCTTTTTCATGTTATGGATCAGTTGGGCTTAGATACAAGCTGTTGAAACCCTTTACCCCGCTTGGATTTGGTTAATACTTGGTTTATTGGATGCGCACCATTGGATAGTACGTCACCATACTTTAAAACCGGTTCCCACCATTTTTTTTCAGCTTGATTTTTTGATGAAAAACGGACTTTTTGCTTTTTCATGTTATGGATCAGTTGGGCTTAGATAAAAGCTGTTGAAACCCTTTACCCCGCTTGGATTTGGTTAATACTTGGTTTATTGGATGCGCACCATTGGATAGTACGTCACCATACTTTAAAACCGGTTCCCACCATTTTTTTCAGCATGACTTTTGATGAAAAACGGACTTTTTGCTTTTTCATGTTATGGATCAGTTGGGCTTAGATACAAGCTGTTGAAACCCTTTACCCCGCTTGGATTTGGTTAATACTTGGTTTATTGGATGCGCACCATTGGATAGTACGTCACCATACTTTAAAACCGGTTCCCACCATTTTTTTTCAGCTTGATTTTTTGATGAAAAACGGACTTTTTGCTTTTTCATGTTATGGATCAGTTGGGCTTAGATAAAAGCTGTTGAAACCCTTTACCCCGCTTGGATTTGGTTAATACTTGGTTTATTGGATGCGCACCATTGGATAGTACGTCACCATACTTTAAAACCGGTTCCCACCATTTTTTTCAGCATGACTTTTGATGAAAAACGGACTTTTTGCTTTTTCATGTTATGGATCAGTTGGGCTTAGATACAAGCTGTTGAAACCCTTTACCCCGCTTGGATTTGGTTAATACTTGGTTTATTGGATGCGCACCATTGGATAGTACGTCACCATACTTTAAAACCGGTTCCCACCATTTTTTTTCAGCTTGATTTTTTGATGAAAAACGGACTTTTTGCTTTTTCATGTTATGGATCAGTTGGGCTTAGATAAAAGCTGTTGAAACCCTTTACCCCGCTTGGATTTGGTTAATACTTGGTTTATTGGATGCGCACCATTGGATAGTACGTCACCATACTTTAAAACCGGTTCCCACCATTTTTTTCAGCATGACTTTTGATGAAAAACGGACTTTTTGCTTTTTCATGTTATGGATCAGTTGGGCTTAGATACAAGCTGTTGAAACCCTTTACCCCGCTTGGATTTGGTTAATACTTGGTTTATTGGATGCGCACCATTGGATAGTACGTCACCATACTTTAAAACCGGTTCCCACCATTTTTTTTCAGCTTGATTTTTTGATGAAAAACGGACTTTTTGCTTTTTCATGTTATGGATCAGTTGGGCTTAGATAAAAGCTGTTGAAACCCTTTACCCCGCTTGGATTTGGTTAATACTTGGTTTATTGGATGCGCACCATTGGATAGTACGTCACCATACTTTAAAACCGGTTCCCACCATTTTTTTCAGCATGACTTTTGATGAAAAACGGACTTTTTGCTTTTTCATGTTATGGATCAGTTGGGCTTAGATACAAGCTGTTGAAACCCTTTACCCCGCTTGGATTTGGTTAATACTTGGTTTATTGGATGCGCACCATTGGATAGTACGTCACCATACTTTAAAACCGGTTCCCACCATTTTTTTTCAGCTTGATTTTTTGATGAAAAACGGACTTTTTGCTTTTTCATGTTATGGATCAGTTGGGCTTAGATAAAAGCTGTTGAAACCCTTTACCCCGCTTGGATTTGGTTAATACTTGGTTTATTGGATGCGCACCATTGGATAGTACGTCACCATACTTTAAAACCGGTTCCCACCATTTTTTTCAGCATGACTTTTGATGAAAAACGGACTTTTTGCTTTTTCATGTTATGGATCAGTTGGGCTTAGATACAAGCTGTTGAAACCCTTTACCCCGCTTGGATTTGGTTAATACTTGGTTTATTGGATGCGCACCATTGGATAGTACGTCACCATACTTTAAAACCGGTTCCCACCATTTTTTTTCAGCTTGATTTTTTGATGAAAAACGGACTTTTTGCTTTTTCATGTTATGGATCAGTTGGGCTTAGATAAAAGCTGTTGAAACCCTTTACCCCGCTTGGATTTGGTTAATACTTGGTTTATTGGATGCGCACCATTGGATAGTACGTCACCATACTTTAAAACCGGTTCCCACCATTTTTTTCAGCATGACTTTTGATGAAAAACGGACTTTTTGCTTTTTCATGTTATGGATCAGTTGGGCTTAGATACAAGCTGTTGAAACCCTTTACCCCGCTTGGATTTGGTTAATACTTGGTTTATTGGATGCGCACCATTGGATAGTACGTCACCATACTTTAAAACCGGTTCCCACCATTTTTTTTCAGCTTGATTTTTTGATGAAAAACGGACTTTTTGCTTTTTCATGTTATGGATCAGTTGGGCTTAGATAAAAGCTGTTGAAACCCTTTACCCCGCTTGGATTTGGTTAATACTTGGTTTATTGGATGCGCACCATTGGATAGTACGTCACCATACTTTAAAACCGGTTCCCACCATTTTTTTCAGCATGACTTTTGATGAAAAACGGACTTTTTGCTTTTTCATGTTATGGATCAGTTGGGCTTAGATACAAGCTGTTGAAACCCTTTACCCCGCTTGGATTTGGTTAATACTTGGTTTATTGGATGCGCACCATTGGATAGTACGTCACCATACTTTAAAACCGGTTCCCACCATTTTTTTTCAGCTTGATTTTTTGATGAAAAACGGACTTTTTGCTTTTTCATGTTATGGATCAGTTGGGCTTAGATAAAAGCTGTTGAAACCCTTTACCCCGCTTGGATTTGGTTAATACTTGGTTTATTGGATGCGCACCATTGGATAGTACGTCACCATACTTTAAAACCGGTTCCCACCATTTTTTTCAGCATGACTTTTGATGAAAAACGGACTTTTTGCTTTTTCATGTTATGGATCAGTTGGGCTTAGATACAAGCTGTTGAAACCCTTTACCCCGCTTGGATTTGGTTAATACTTGGTTTATTGGATGCGCACCATTGGATAGTACGTCACCATACTTTAAAACCGGTTCCCACCATTTTTTTTCAGCTTGATTTTTTGATGAAAAACGGACTTTTTGCTTTTTCATGTTATGGATCAGTTGGGCTTAGATAAAAGCTGTTGAAACCCTTTACCCCGCTTGGATTTGGTTAATACTTGGTTTATTGGATGCGCACCATTGGATAGTACGTCACCATACTTTAAAACCGGTTCCCACCATTTTTTTCAGCATGACTTTTGATGAAAAACGGACTTTTTGCTTTTTCATGTTATGGATCAGTTGGGCTTAGATACAAGCTGTTGAAACCCTTTACCCCGCTTGGATTTGGTTAATACTTGGTTTATTGGATGCGCACCATTGGATAGTACGTCACCATACTTTAAAACCGGTTCCCACCATTTTTTTTCAGCTTGATTTTTTGATGAAAAACGGACTTTTTGCTTTTTCATGTTATGGATCAGTTGGGCTTAGATAAAAGCTGTTGAAACCCTTTACCCCGCTTGGATTTGGTTAATACTTGGTTTATTGGATGCGCACCATTGGATAGTACGTCACCATACTTTAAAACCGGTTCCCACCATTTTTTTCAGCATGACTTTTGATGAAAAACGGACTTTTTGCTTTTTCATGTTATGGATCAGTTGGGCTTAGATACAAGCTGTTGAAACCCTTTACCCCGCTTGGATTTGGTTAATACTTGGTTTATTGGATGCGCACCATTGGATAGTACGTCACCATACTTTAAAACCGGTTCCCACCATTTTTTTTCAGCTTGATTTTTTGATGAAAAACGGACTTTTTGCTTTTTCATGTTATGGATCAGTTGGGCTTAGATAAAAGCTGTTGAAACCCTTTACCCCGCTTGGATTTGGTTAATACTTGGTTTATTGGATGCGCACCATTGGATAGTACGTCACCATACTTTAAAACCGGTTCCCACCATTTTTTTCAGCATGACTTTTGATGAAAAACGGACTTTTTGCTTTTTCATGTTATGGATCAGTTGGGCTTAGATACAAGCTGTTGAAACCCTTTACCCCGCTTGGATTTGGTTAATACTTGGTTTATTGGATGCGCACCATTGGATAGTACGTCACCATACTTTAAAACCGGTTCCCACCATTTTTTTTCAGCTTGATTTTTTGATGAAAAACGGACTTTTTGCTTTTTCATGTTATGGATCAGTTGGGCTTAGATAAAAGCTGTTGAAACCCTTTACCCCGCTTGGATTTGGTTAATACTTGGTTTATTGGATGCGCACCATTGGATAGTACGTCACCATACTTTAAAACCGGTTCCCACCATTTTTTTCAGCATGACTTTTGATGAAAAACGGACTTTTTGCTTTTTCATGTTATGGATCAGTTGGGCTTAGATACAAGCTGTTGAAACCCTTTACCCCGCTTGGATTTGGTTAATACTTGGTTTATTGGATGCGCACCATTGGATAGTACGTCACCATACTTTAAAACCGGTTCCCACCATTTTTTTTCAGCTTGATTTTTTGATGAAAAACGGACTTTTTGCTTTTTCATGTTATGGATCAGTTGGGCTTAGATAAAAGCTGTTGAAACCCTTTACCCCGCTTGGATTTGGTTAATACTTGGTTTATTGGATGCGCACCATTGGATAGTACGTCACCATACTTTAAAACCGGTTCCCACCATTTTTTTCAGCATGACTTTTGATGAAAAACGGACTTTTTGCTTTTTCATGTTATGGATCAGTTGGGCTTAGATACAAGCTGTTGAAACCCTTTACCCCGCTTGGATTTGGTTAATACTTGGTTTATTGGATGCGCACCATTGGATAGTACGTCACCATACTTTAAAACCGGTTCCCACCATTTTTTTTCAGCTTGATTTTTTGATGAAAAACGGACTTTTTGCTTTTTCATGTTATGGATCAGTTGGGCTTAGATAAAAGCTGTTGAAACCCTTTACCCCGCTTGGATTTGGTTAATACTTGGTTTATTGGATGCGCACCATTGGATAGTACGTCACCATACTTTAAAACCGGTTCCCACCATTTTTTTCAGCATGACTTTTGATGAAAAACGGACTTTTTGCTTTTTCATGTTATGGATCAGTTGGGCTTAGATACAAGCTGTTGAAACCCTTTACCCCGCTTGGATTTGGTTAATACTTGGTTTATTGGATGCGCACCATTGGATAGTACGTCACCATACTTTAAAACCGGTTCCCACCATTTTTTTTCAGCTTGATTTTTTGATGAAAAACGGACTTTTTGCTTTTTCATGTTATGGATCAGTTGGGCTTAGATAAAAGCTGTTGAAACCCTTTACCCCGCTTGGATTTGGTTAATACTTGGTTTATTGGATGCGCACCATTGGATAGTACGTCACCATACTTTAAAACCGGTTCCCACCATTTTTTTCAGCATGACTTTTGATGAAAAACGGACTTTTTGCTTTTTCATGTTATGGATCAGTTGGGCTTAGATACAAGCTGTTGAAACCCTTTACCCCGCTTGGATTTGGTTAATACTTGGTTTATTGGATGCGCACCATTGGATAGTACGTCACCATACTTTAAAACCGGTTCCCACCATTTTTTTTCAGCTTGATTTTTTGATGAAAAACGGACTTTTTGCTTTTTCATGTTATGGATCAGTTGGGCTTAGATAAAAGCTGTTGAAACCCTTTACCCCGCTTGGATTTGGTTAATACTTGGTTTATTGGATGCGCACCATTGGATAGTACGTCACCATACTTTAAAACCGGTTCCCACCATTTTTTTCAGCATGACTTTTGATGAAAAACGGACTTTTTGCTTTTTCATGTTATGGATCAGTTGGGCTTAGATACAAGCTGTTGAAACCCTTTACCCCGCTTGGATTTGGTTAATACTTGGTTTATTGGATGCGCACCATTGGATAGTACGTCACCATACTTTAAAACCGGTTCCCACCATTTTTTTTCAGCTTGATTTTTTGATGAAAAACGGACTTTTTGCTTTTTCATGTTATGGATCAGTTGGGCTTAGATAAAAGCTGTTGAAACCCTTTACCCCGCTTGGATTTGGTTAATACTTGGTTTATTGGATGCGCACCATTGGATAGTACGTCACCATACTTTAAAACCGGTTCCCACCATTTTTTTCAGCATGACTTTTGATGAAAAACGGACTTTTTGCTTTTTCATGTTATGGATCAGTTGGGCTTAGATACAAGCTGTTGAAACCCTTTACCCCGCTTGGATTTGGTTAATACTTGGTTTATTGGATGCGCACCATTGGATAGTACGTCACCATACTTTAAAACCGGTTCCCACCATTTTTTTTCAGCTTGATTTTTTGATGAAAAACGGACTTTTTGCTTTTTCATGTTATGGATCAGTTGGGCTTAGATAAAAGCTGTTGAAACCCTTTACCCCGCTTGGATTTGGTTAATACTTGGTTTATTGGATGCGCACCATTGGATAGTACGTCACCATACTTTAAAACCGGTTCCCACCATTTTTTTCAGCATGACTTTTGATGAAAAACGGACTTTTTGCTTTTTCATGTTATGGATCAGTTGGGCTTAGATACAAGCTGTTGAAACCCTTTACCCCGCTTGGATTTGGTTAATACTTGGTTTATTGGATGCGCACCATTGGATAGTACGTCACCATACTTTAAAACCGGTTCCCACCATTTTTTTTCAGCTTGATTTTTTGATGAAAAACGGACTTTTTGCTTTTTCATGTTATGGATCAGTTGGGCTTAGATAAAAGCTGTTGAAACCCTTTACCCCGCTTGGATTTGGTTAATACTTGGTTTATTGGATGCGCACCATTGGATAGTACGTCACCATACTTTAAAACCGGTTCCCACCATTTTTTTCAGCATGACTTTTGATGAAAAACGGACTTTTTGCTTTTTCATGTTATGGATCAGTTGGGCTTAGATACAAGCTGTTGAAACCCTTTACCCCGCTTGGATTTGGTTAATACTTGGTTTATTGGATGCGCACCATTGGATAGTACGTCACCATACTTTAAAACCGGTTCCCACCATTTTTTTTCAGCTTGATTTTTTGATGAAAAACGGACTTTTTGCTTTTTCATGTTATGGATCAGTTGGGCTTAGATAAAAGCTGTTGAAACCCTTTACCCCGCTTGGATTTGGTTAATACTTGGTTTATTGGATGCGCACCATTGGATAGTACGTCACCATACTTTAAAACCGGTTCCCACCATTTTTTTCAGCATGACTTTTGATGAAAAACGGACTTTTTGCTTTTTCATGTTATGGATCAGTTGGGCTTAGATACAAGCTGTTGAAACCCTTTACCCCGCTTGGATTTGGTTAATACTTGGTTTATTGGATGCGCACCATTGGATAGTACGTCACCATACTTTAAAACCGGTTCCCACCATTTTTTTTCAGCTTGATTTTTTGATGAAAAACGGACTTTTTGCTTTTTCATGTTATGGATCAGTTGGGCTTAGATAAAAGCTGTTGAAACCCTTTACCCCGCTTGGATTTGGTTAATACTTGGTTTATTGGATGCGCACCATTGGATAGTACGTCACCATACTTTAAAACCGGTTCCCACCATTTTTTTCAGCATGACTTTTGATTGAAAAACGGACTTTTTGCTTTTTCATGTTATGGATCAGTTGGGCTTAGATACAAGCTGTTGAAACCCTTTACCCCGCTTGGATTTGGTTAATACTTGGTTTATTGGATGCGCACCATTGGATAGTACGTCACCATACTTTAAAACCGGTTCCCACCATTTTTTTTCAGCTTGATTTTTTGATGAAAAACGGACTTTTTGCTTTTTCATGTTATGGATCAGTTGGGCTTAGATAAAAGCTGTTGAAACCCTTTACCCCGCTTGGATTTGGTTAATACTTGGTTTATTGGATGCGCACCATTGGATAGTACGTCACCATACTTTAAAACCGGTTCCCACCATTTTTTTCAGCATGACTTTTGATGAAAAACGGACTTTTTGCTTTTTCATGTTATGGATCAGTTGGGCTTAGATACAAGCTGTTGAAACCCTTTACCCCGCTTGGATTTGGTTAATACTTGGTTTATTGGATGCGCACCATTGGATAGTACGTCACCATACTTTAAAACCGGTTCCCACCATTTTTTTTCAGCTTGATTTTTTGATGAAAAACGGACTTTTTGCTTTTTCATGTTATGGATCAGTTGGGCTTAGATAAAAGCTGTTGAAACCCTTTACCCCGCTTGGATTTGGTTAATACTTGGTTTATTGGATGCGCACCATTGGATAGTACGTCACCATACTTTAAAACCGGTTCCCACCATTTTTTTCAGCATGACTTTTGATGAAAAACGGACTTTTTGCTTTTTCATGTTATGGATCAGTTGGGCTTAGATACAAGCTGTTGAAACCCTTTACCCCGCTTGGATTTGGTTAATACTTGGTTTATTGGATGCGCACCATTGGATAGTACGTCACCATACTTTAAAACCGGTTCCCACCATTTTTTTTCAGCTTGATTTTTTGATGAAAAACGGACTTTTTGCTTTTTCATGTTATGGATCAGTTGGGCTTAGATAAAAGCTGTTGAAACCCTTTACCCCGCTTGGATTTGGTTAATACTTGGTTTATTGGATGCGCACCATTGGATAGTACGTCACCATACTTTAAAACCGGTTCCCACCATTTTTTTCAGCATGACTTTTGATGAAAAACGGACTTTTTGCTTTTTCATGTTATGGATCAGTTGGGCTTAGATACAAGCTGTTGAAACCCTTTACCCCGCTTGGATTTGGTTAATACTTGGTTTATTGGATGCGCACCATTGGATAGTACGTCACCATACTTTAAAACCGGTTCCCACCATTTTTTTTCAGCTTGATTTTTTGATGAAAAACGGACTTTTTGCTTTTTCATGTTATGGATCAGTTGGGCTTAGATAAAAGCTGTTGAAACCCTTTACCCCGCTTGGATTTGGTTAATACTTGGTTTATTGGATGCGCACCATTGGATAGTACGTCACCATACTTTAAAACCGGTTCCCACCATTTTTTTCAGCATGACTTTTGATGAAAAACGGACTTTTTGCTTTTTCATGTTATGGATCAGTTGGGCTTAGATACAAGCTGTTGAAACCCTTTACCCCGCTTGGATTTGGTTAATACTTGGTTTATTGGATGCGCACCATTGGATAGTACGTCACCATACTTTAAAACCGGTTCCCACCATTTTTTTTCAGCTTGATTTTTTGATGAAAAACGGACTTTTTGCTTTTTCATGTTATGGATCAGTTGGGCTTAGATAAAAGCTGTTGAAACCCTTTACCCCGCTTGGATTTGGTTAATACTTGGTTTATTGGATGCGCACCATTGGATAGTACGTCACCATACTTTAAAACCGGTTCCCACCATTTTTTTCAGCATGACTTTTGATGAAAAACGGACTTTTTGCTTTTTCATGTTATGGATCAGTTGGGCTTAGATACAAGCTGTTGAAACCCTTTACCCCGCTTGGATTTGGTTAATACTTGGTTTATTGGATGCGCACCATTGGATAGTACGTCACCATACTTTAAAACCGGTTCCCACCATTTTTTTTCAGCTTGATTTTTTGATGAAAAACGGACTTTTTGCTTTTTCATGTTATGGATCAGTTGGGCTTAGATAAAAGCTGTTGAAACCCTTTACCCCGCTTGGATTTGGTTAATACTTGGTTTATTGGATGCGCACCATTGGATAGTACGTCACCATACTTTAAAACCGGTTCCCACCATTTTTTTCAGCATGACTTTTGATGAAAAACGGACTTTTTGCTTTTTCATGTTATGGATCAGTTGGGCTTAGATACAAGCTGTTGAAACCCTTTACCCCGCTTGGATTTGGTTAATACTTGGTTTATTGGATGCGCACCATTGGATAGTACGTCACCATACTTTAAAACCGGTTCCCACCATTTTTTTTCAGCTTGATTTTTTGATGAAAAACGGACTTTTTGCTTTTTCATGTTATGGATCAGTTGGGCTTAGATAAAAGCTGTTGAAACCCTTTACCCCGCTTGGATTTGGTTAATACTTGGTTTATTGGATGCGCACCATTGGATAGTACGTCACCATACTTTAAAACCGGTTCCCACCATTTTTTTCAGCATGACTTTTGATGAAAAACGGACTTTTTGCTTTTTCATGTTATGGATCAGTTGGGCTTAGATACAAGCTGTTGAAACCCTTTACCCCGCTTGGATTTGGTTAATACTTGGTTTATTGGATGCGCACCATTGGATAGTACGTCACCATACTTTAAAACCGGTTCCCACCATTTTTTTTCAGCTTGATTTTTTGATGAAAAACGGACTTTTTGCTTTTTCATGTTATGGATCAGTTGGGCTTAGATAAAAGCTGTTGAAACCCTTTACCCCGCTTGGATTTGGTTAATACTTGGTTTATTGGATGCGCACCATTGGATAGTACGTCACCATACTTTAAAACCGGTTCCCACCATTTTTTTCAGCATGACTTTTGATGAAAAACGGACTTTTTGCTTTTTCATGTTATGGATCAGTTGGGCTTAGATACAAGCTGTTGAAACCCTTTACCCCGCTTGGATTTGGTTAATACTTGGTTTATTGGATGCGCACCATTGGATAGTACGTCACCATACTTTAAAACCGGTTCCCACCATTTTTTTTCAGCTTGATTTTTTGATGAAAAACGGACTTTTTGCTTTTTCATGTTATGGATCAGTTGGGCTTAGATAAAAGCTGTTGAAACCCTTTACCCCGCTTGGATTTGGTTAATACTTGGTTTATTGGATGCGCACCATTGGATAGTACGTCACCATACTTTAAAACCGGTTCCCACCATTTTTTTCAGCATGACTTTTGATGAAAAACGGACTTTTTGCTTTTTCATGTTATGGATCAGTTGGGCTTAGATACAAGCTGTTGAAACCCTTTACCCCGCTTGGATTTGGTTAATACTTGGTTTATTGGATGCGCACCATTGGATAGTACGTCACCATACTTTAAAACCGGTTCCCACCATTTTTTTTCAGCTTGATTTTTTGATGAAAAACGGACTTTTTGCTTTTTCATGTTATGGATCAGTTGGGCTTAGATAAAAGCTGTTGAAACCCTTTACCCCGCTTGGATTTGGTTAATACTTGGTTTATTGGATGCGCACCATTGGATAGTACGTCACCATACTTTAAAACCGGTTCCCACCATTTTTTTCAGCATGACTTTTGATGAAAAACGGACTTTTTGCTTTTTCATGTTATGGATCAGTTGGGCTTAGATACAAGCTGTTGAAACCCTTTACCCCGCTTGGATTTGGTTAATACTTGGTTTATTGGATGCGCACCATTGGATAGTACGTCACCATACTTTAAAACCGGTTCCCACCATTTTTTTTCAGCTTGATTTTTTGATGAAAAACGGACTTTTTGCTTTTTCATGTTATGGATCAGTTGGGCTTAGATAAAAGCTGTTGAAACCCTTTACCCCGCTTGGATTTGGTTAATACTTGGTTTATTGGATGCGCACCATTGGATAGTACGTCACCATACTTTAAAACCGGTTCCCACCATTTTTTTCAGCATGACTTTTGATGAAAAACGGACTTTTTGCTTTTTCATGTTATGGATCAGTTGGGCTTAGATACAAGCTGTTGAAACCCTTTACCCCGCTTGGATTTGGTTAATACTTGGTTTATTGGATGCGCACCATTGGATAGTACGTCACCATACTTTAAAACCGGTTCCCACCATTTTTTTTCAGCTTGATTTTTTGATGAAAAACGGACTTTTTGCTTTTTCATGTTATGGATCAGTTGGGCTTAGATAAAAGCTGTTGAAACCCTTTACCCCGCTTGGATTTGGTTAATACTTGGTTTATTGGATGCGCACCATTGGATAGTACGTCACCATACTTTAAAACCGGTTCCCACCATTTTTTTCAGCATGACTTTTGATGAAAAACGGACTTTTTGCTTTTTCATGTTATGGATCAGTTGGGCTTAGATACAAGCTGTTGAAACCCTTTACCCCGCTTGGATTTGGTTAATACTTGGTTTATTGGATGCGCACCATTGGATAGTACGTCACCATACTTTAAAACCGGTTCCCACCATTTTTTTTCAGCTTGATTTTTTGATGAAAAACGGACTTTTTGCTTTTTCATGTTATGGATCAGTTGGGCTTAGATAAAAGCTGTTGAAACCCTTTACCCCGCTTGGATTTGGTTAATACTTGGTTTATTGGATGCGCACCATTGGATAGTACGTCACCATACTTTAAAACCGGTTCCCACCATTTTTTTCAGCATGACTTTTGATGAAAAACGGACTTTTTGCTTTTTCATGTTATGGATCAGTTGGGCTTAGATACAAGCTGTTGAAACCCTTTACCCCGCTTGGATTTGGTTAATACTTGGTTTATTGGATGCGCACCATTGGATAGTACGTCACCATACTTTAAAACCGGTTCCCACCATTTTTTTTCAGCTTGATTTTTTGATGAAAAACGGACTTTTTGCTTTTTCATGTTATGGATCAGTTGGGCTTAGATAAAAGCTGTTGAAACCCTTTACCCCGCTTGGATTTGGTTAATACTTGGTTTATTGGATGCGCACCATTGGATAGTACGTCACCATACTTTAAAACCGGTTCCCACCATTTTTTTCAGCATGACTTTTGATGAAAAACGGACTTTTTGCTTTTTCATGTTATGGATCAGTTGGGCTTAGATACAAGCTGTTGAAACCCTTTACCCCGCTTGGATTTGGTTAATACTTGGTTTATTGGATGCGCACCATTGGATAGTACGTCACCATACTTTAAAACCGGTTCCCACCATTTTTTTTCAGCTTGATTTTTTGATGAAAAACGGACTTTTTGCTTTTTCATGTTATGGATCAGTTGGGCTTAGATAAAAGCTGTTGAAACCCTTTACCCCGCTTGGATTTGGTTAATACTTGGTTTATTGGATGCGCACCATTGGATAGTACGTCACCATACTTTAAAACCGGTTCCCACCATTTTTTTCAGCATGACTTTTGATGAAAAACGGACTTTTTGCTTTTTCATGTTATGGATCAGTTGGGCTTAGATACAAGCTGTTGAAACCCTTTACCCCGCTTGGATTTGGTTAATACTTGGTTTATTGGATGCGCACCATTGGATAGTACGTCACCATACTTTAAAACCGGTTCCCACCATTTTTTTTCAGCTTGATTTTTTGATGAAAAACGGACTTTTTGCTTTTTCATGTTATGGATCAGTTGGGCTTAGATAAAAGCTGTTGAAACCCTTTACCCCGCTTGGATTTGGTTAATACTTGGTTTATTGGATGCGCACCATTGGATAGTACGTCACCATACTTTAAAACCGGTTCCCACCATTTTTTTCAGCATGACTTTTGATGAAAAACGGACTTTTTGCTTTTTCATGTTATGGATCAGTTGGGCTTAGATACAAGCTGTTGAAACCCTTTACCCCGCTTGGATTTGGTTAATACTTGGTTTATTGGATGCGCACCATTGGATAGTACGTCACCATACTTTAAAACCGGTTCCCACCATTTTTTTTCAGCTTGATTTTTTGATGAAAAACGGACTTTTTGCTTTTTCATGTTATGGATCAGTTGGGCTTAGATAAAAGCTGTTGAAACCCTTTACCCCGCTTGGATTTGGTTAATACTTGGTTTATTGGATGCGCACCATTGGATAGTACGTCACCATACTTTAAAACCGGTTCCCACCATTTTTTTCAGCATGACTTTTGATGAAAAACGGACTTTTTGCTTTTTCATGTTATGGATCAGTTGGGCTTAGATACAAGCTGTTGAAACCCTTTACCCCGCTTGGATTTGGTTAATACTTGGTTTATTGGATGCGCACCATTGGATAGTACGTCACCATACTTTAAAACCGGTTCCCACCATTTTTTTTCAGCTTGATTTTTTGATGAAAAACGGACTTTTTGCTTTTTCATGTTATGGATCAGTTGGGCTTAGATAAAAGCTGTTGAAACCCTTTACCCCGCTTGGATTTGGTTAATACTTGGTTTATTGGATGCGCACCATTGGATAGTACGTCACCATACTTTAAAACCGGTTCCCACCATTTTTTTCAGCATGACTTTTGATGAAAAACGGACTTTTTGCTTTTTCATGTTATGGATCAGTTGGGCTTAGATACAAGCTGTTGAAACCCTTTACCCCGCTTGGATTTGGTTAATACTTGGTTTATTGGATGCGCACCATTGGATAGTACGTCACCATACTTTAAAACCGGTTCCCACCATTTTTTTTCAGCTTGATTTTTTGATGAAAAACGGACTTTTTGCTTTTTCATGTTATGGATCAGTTGGGCTTAGATAAAAGCTGTTGAAACCCTTTACCCCGCTTGGATTTGGTTAATACTTGGTTTATTGGATGCGCACCATTGGATAGTACGTCACCATACTTTAAAACCGGTTCCCACCATTTTTTTCAGCATGACTTTTGATGAAAAACGGACTTTTTGCTTTTTCATGTTATGGATCAGTTGGGCTTAGATACAAGCTGTTGAAACCCTTTACCCCGCTTGGATTTGGTTAATACTTGGTTTATTGGATGCGCACCATTGGATAGTACGTCACCATACTTTAAAACCGGTTCCCACCATTTTTTTTCAGCTTGATTTTTTGATGAAAAACGGACTTTTTGCTTTTTCATGTTATGGATCAGTTGGGCTTAGATAAAAGCTGTTGAAACCCTTTACCCCGCTTGGATTTGGTTAATACTTGGTTTATTGGATGCGCACCATTGGATAGTACGTCACCATACTTTAAAACCGGTTCCCACCATTTTTTTCAGCATGACTTTTGATGAAAAACGGACTTTTTGCTTTTTCATGTTATGGATCAGTTGGGCTTAGATACAAGCTGTTGAAACCCTTTACCCCGCTTGGATTTGGTTAATACTTGGTTTATTGGATGCGCACCATTGGATAGTACGTCACCATACTTTAAAACCGGTTCCCACCATTTTTTTTCAGCTTGATTTTTTGATGAAAAACGGACTTTTTGCTTTTTCATGTTATGGATCAGTTGGGCTTAGATAAAAGCTGTTGAAACCCTTTACCCCGCTTGGATTTGGTTAATACTTGGTTTATTGGATGCGCACCATTGGATAGTACGTCACCATACTTTAAAACCGGTTCCCACCATTTTTTTCAGCATGACTTTTGATGAAAAACGGACTTTTTGCTTTTTCATGTTATGGATCAGTTGGGCTTAGATACAAGCTGTTGAAACCCTTTACCCCGCTTGGATTTGGTTAATACTTGGTTTATTGGATGCGCACCATTGGATAGTACGTCACCATACTTTAAAACCGGTTCCCACCATTTTTTTTCAGCTTGATTTTTTGATGAAAAACGGACTTTTTGCTTTTTCATGTTATGGATCAGTTGGGCTTAGATAAAAGCTGTTGAAACCCTTTACCCCGCTTGGATTTGGTTAATACTTGGTTTATTGGATGCGCACCATTGGATAGTACGTCACCATACTTTAAAACCGGTTCCCACCATTTTTTTCAGCATGACTTTTGATGAAAAACGGACTTTTTGCTTTTTCATGTTATGGATCAGTTGGGCTTAGATACAAGCTGTTGAAACCCTTTACCCCGCTTGGATTTGGTTAATACTTGGTTTATTGGATGCGCACCATTGGATAGTACGTCACCATACTTTAAAACCGGTTCCCACCATTTTTTTTCAGCTTGATTTTTTGATGAAAAACGGACTTTTTGCTTTTTCATGTTATGGATCAGTTGGGCTTAGATAAAAGCTGTTGAAACCCTTTACCCCGCTTGGATTTGGTTAATACTTGGTTTATTGGATGCGCACCATTGGATAGTACGTCACCATACTTTAAAACCGGTTCCCACCATTTTTTTCAGCATGACTTTTGATGAAAAACGGACTTTTTGCTTTTTCATGTTATGGATCAGTTGGGCTTAGATACAAGCTGTTGAAACCCTTTACCCCGCTTGGATTTGGTTAATACTTGGTTTATTGGATGCGCACCATTGGATAGTACGTCACCATACTTTAAAACCGGTTCCCACCATTTTTTTTCAGCTTGATTTTTTGATGAAAAACGGACTTTTTGCTTTTTCATGTTATGGATCAGTTGGGCTTAGATAAAAGCTGTTGAAACCCTTTACCCCGCTTGGATTTGGTTAATACTTGGTTTATTGGATGCGCACCATTGGATAGTACGTCACCATACTTTAAAACCGGTTCCCACCATTTTTTTCAGCATGACTTTTGATGAAAAACGGACTTTTTGCTTTTTCATGTTATGGATCAGTTGGGCTTAGATACAAGCTGTTGAAACCCTTTACCCCGCTTGGATTTGGTTAATACTTGGTTTATTGGATGCGCACCATTGGATAGTACGTCACCATACTTTAAAACCGGTTCCCACCATTTTTTTTCAGCTTGATTTTTTGATGAAAAACGGACTTTTTGCTTTTTCATGTTATGGATCAGTTGGGCTTAGATAAAAGCTGTTGAAACCCTTTACCCCGCTTGGATTTGGTTAATACTTGGTTTATTGGATGCGCACCATTGGATAGTACGTCACCATACTTTAAAACCGGTTCCCACCATTTTTTTCAGCATGACTTTTGATGAAAAACGGACTTTTTGCTTTTTCATGTTATGGATCAGTTGGGCTTAGATACAAGCTGTTGAAACCCTTTACCCCGCTTGGATTTGGTTAATACTTGGTTTATTGGATGCGCACCATTGGATAGTACGTCACCATACTTTAAAACCGGTTCCCACCATTTTTTTTCAGCTTGATTTTTTGATGAAAAACGGACTTTTTGCTTTTTCATGTTATGGATCAGTTGGGCTTAGATAAAAGCTGTTGAAACCCTTTACCCCGCTTGGATTTGGTTAATACTTGGTTTATTGGATGCGCACCATTGGATAGTACGTCACCATACTTTAAAACCGGTTCCCACCATTTTTTTCAGCATGACTTTTGATGAAAAACGGACTTTTTGCTTTTTCATGTTATGGATCAGTTGGGCTTAGATACAAGCTGTTGAAACCCTTTACCCCGCTTGGATTTGGTTAATACTTGGTTTATTGGATGCGCACCATTGGATAGTACGTCACCATACTTTAAAACCGGTTCCCACCATTTTTTTTCAGCTTGATTTTTTGATGAAAAACGGACTTTTTGCTTTTTCATGTTATGGATCAGTTGGGCTTAGATAAAAGCTGTTGAAACCCTTTACCCCGCTTGGATTTGGTTAATACTTGGTTTATTGGATGCGCACCATTGGATAGTACGTCACCATACTTTAAAACCGGTTCCCACCATTTTTTTCAGCATGACTTTTGATGAAAAACGGACTTTTTGCTTTTTCATGTTATGGATCAGTTGGGCTTAGATACAAGCTGTTGAAACCCTTTACCCCGCTTGGATTTGGTTAATACTTGGTTTATTGGATGCGCACCATTGGATAGTACGTCACCATACTTTAAAACCGGTTCCCACCATTTTTTTTCAGCTTGATTTTTTGATGAAAAACGGACTTTTTGCTTTTTCATGTTATGGATCAGTTGGGCTTAGATAAAAGCTGTTGAAACCACTTTACCCCGCTTGGATTTGGTTAATACTTGGTTTATTGGATGCGCACCATTGGATAGTACGTCACCATACTTTAAAACCGGTTCCCACCATTTTTTTCAGCATGACTTTTGATGAAAAACGGACTTTTTGCTTTTTCATGTTATGGATCAGTTGGGCTTAGATACAAGCTGTTGAAACCCTTTACCCCGCTTGGATTTGGTTAATACTTGGTTTATTGGATGCGCACCATTGGATAGTACGTCACCATACTTTAAAACCGGTTCCCACCATTTTTTTTCAGCTTGATTTTTTGATGAAAAACGGACTTTTTGCTTTTTCATGTTATGGATCAGTTGGGCTTAGATAAAAGCTGTTGAAACCCTTTACCCCGCTTGGATTTGGTTAATACTTGGTTTATTGGATGCGCACCATTGGATAGTACGTCACCATACTTTAAAACCGGTTCCCACCATTTTTTTCAGCATGACTTTTGATGAAAAACGGACTTTTTGCTTTTTCATGTTATGGATCAGTTGGGCTTAGATACAAGCTGTTGAAACCCTTTACCCCGCTTGGATTTGGTTAATACTTGGTTTATTGGATGCGCACCATTGGATAGTACGTCACCATACTTTAAAACCGGTTCCCACCATTTTTTTTCAGCTTGATTTTTTGATGAAAAACGGACTTTTTGCTTTTTCATGTTATGGATCAGTTGGGCTTAGATAAAAGCTGTTGAAACCCTTTACCCCGCTTGGATTTGGTTAATACTTGGTTTATTGGATGCGCACCATTGGATAGTACGTCACCATACTTTAAAACCGGTTCCCACCATTTTTTTCAGCATGACTTTTGATGAAAAACGGACTTTTTGCTTTTTCATGTTATGGATCAGTTGGGCTTAGATACAAGCTGTTGAAACCCTTTACCCCGCTTGGATTTGGTTAATACTTGGTTTATTGGATGCGCACCATTGGATAGTACGTCACCATACTTTAAAACCGGTTCCCACCATTTTTTTTCAGCTTGATTTTTTGATGAAAAACGGACTTTTTGCTTTTTCATGTTATGGATCAGTTGGGCTTAGATAAAAGCTGTTGAAACCCTTTACCCCGCTTGGATTTGGTTAATACTTGGTTTATTGGATGCGCACCATTGGATAGTACGTCACCATACTTTAAAACCGGTTCCCACCATTTTTTTCAGCATGACTTTTGATGAAAAACGGACTTTTTGCTTTTTCATGTTATGGATCAGTTGGGCTTAGATACAAGCTGTTGAAACCCTTTACCCCGCTTGGATTTGGTTAATACTTGGTTTATTGGATGCGCACCATTGGATAGTACGTCACCATACTTTAAAACCGGTTCCCACCATTTTTTTTCAGCTTGATTTTTTGATGAAAAACGGACTTTTTGCTTTTTCATGTTATGGATCAGTTGGGCTTAGATAAAAGCTGTTGAAACCCTTTACCCCGCTTGGATTTGGTTAATACTTGGTTTATTGGATGCGCACCATTGGATAGTACGTCACCATACTTTAAAACCGGTTCCCACCATTTTTTTCAGCATGACTTTTGATGAAAAACGGACTTTTTGCTTTTTCATGTTATGGATCAGTTGGGCAGCAGCAGAGAGGGTGAACCCTACAACGTTTTTAGACAAAATTTGATTGAAATCCTAAAACGAGCCGTCCTATAATCTCATTTTAACCAAAAAAAGGGCGAACCCTACAACGTTTTCAGACAAAAAAAATTGATTGAATCCTTAAAACGATCCGTAGGATTTCGTTGAAATCTACGAAATCTCATTTTAACTAAAAAAATGAAAACGAAGATTTTTACGATTTTTTAATTAATTTTGGTCGCAACTTGTTGTCATCCACCCTCTCTGCTGCTTAGTGATTTCATCACTGGGTTAACAAAAAATAATAAATGATTTTCGTCCTAAGGACTGGATCAAATATTCGGTTAAAATCATTTATGATTTCACAAACAAACTAATCACTAACACCTCCTCTTGTAGATCAATTAGGTTATTGGACTGATCTGTGAGTTTGAAATTAATTCTGGTTAACGAATTATTATGGCATCGCATGTAGACAGGATTAACCGGAGACTCAATTATTAAAAATCCTGGAGGAGCTGTTGGTGCAAACGAATAAAGAATATATCCTTGCTGAGCTTGATTTGATTGCTCTAGATTAATTTGATAGCTTCCTTCGATAACATCACATACTAAATTGAGCGCAATCACCGATGAAATATTCACGTTGAACGGAGCGATATGCCTGCCGCCACCATCTGGGTCATTATTGTGTTTGAGGATTTTTATTTCCTGTGATGTTGTTTTTTTCCATGCATCATGAATTATTTCAAAACCAACATCGATGGCATCACTGAGATGTTTTGTTAGTTCCGGTACGTTATATCCTGGTAGTTTGAATGTTGGAATATCTTCTATGCGGATCTTATAGTCTGTTGCAAAAAAATCTCTTGTTTTAGGATTACTTTCACCTAATACCTCTTGAATGATTTGCGCATTAAATGTTTCCATGTCATTGATGATTTTGTTACATGTTTCTACAACGCTGATAAATTCATCTTGGGTGAGTGTGCCGGATCTAAGGGATATAAACAACAACGAAATATCGCTATTCATCGCTCCGAAATTTACAGTGGGGTCATCCGGTTGAAGAATGTGGTAGATCTTTTTAGTGGGAGGATCTACCAATTCAATAAAAAAATACAATTTATCATAATCTCTATAACTCTTTATTGGATTATCAGATTTTATCCTGTCTGTGATATAATCAGTTTTTTGTGGTTCTGGTAATTTAACGGTTTTTCCCCGGGGTGGGATTTCAGGCCATCCCAGTACGGTCCTTATTGAGCTTTGATAGATATCTACGACGTATCCTTCTGTACTTATCTCAATTGCGGATGATAGCGTCGGTTCATGAACTGTTATAGCGATTTTTGATTCTTTTCCAGTAATCGATTTTATTCTACGCGCGAATTCATCATTGATTTGTTCGATTTGGTATGACCCTGTTGGTATCGAAACAACTTTCCAGTCTGGGGTTCCGTCGGGTTTATTCTCATTTGCAAACACTAAAGAATTATTGGGTTGTTGACCACCAAATGATTTTGATCTGATATTAGGCCAACTGTGATACACTCGTAGTTTTGCTAGCGCTATCTCCTTCACTGGGACCGGAGAGGGGAAATTCACACTGAATTCTGGATTCGTTGATGTTATTGATATCATGCTTGTTTGTACTGGGTTCGTGTTCTCCACTATTCGTTGAAGTAATTCCTGCGGTGTCGTCATTGTTATTATACTCATGTTGTATTTCTAATTTTGGTATCGAGGAATCATAAATACTGACCATCACTGAGAACTCACAATCTGGTAATGTTGATATTATTGAGATCATTTTGTTTTTTGGGTTCGTGTTTTCTAATTCCATCGATGTTGTCATTGTTATTATATTCATGTTGTCGCTCTAATTTCGATATCGCGGAATCAAAAATACTGACCATCGCTGAGAATTCACTATCTGATATAATCGTATTATCGAGTGACGACGATATCATCAGGGATAACTGCGAATATGCGGTTGATGCAATATGAAATTGAAGTAAGTAATTCTGCAGTTTGCGTTGGCTGCATGATGATATCCTTTTTGCTATCCCGGTTGATATACCCCCGATTGTAGCCAACGCAGAAATGCAAATTGGAACTACGACCGGGGCAATCATTATAACCGATCCAAGTATTATTCCGGCGCCAGTGAGAACGCTTGACACCGAGTACATAATAATATCAATTGCGGTGATTCTTCGTCGGTATTTTTTTATTTTTATTTGATACTCCTCAGTGAGGGTTTTGAGTCTATTCTGAAATTCTCTGACCTGATCATAGCGACATTGTGTTGATGAAATCATTGTTATTTTAAAAAAGCTAGCGTTTTCAATTGTGAAATCCTTTCAATTTAGTTATTTACTTAAATCCGCTACGAATTCCACATACCAGGTTACTGAAACCCCAATCAAATTTTTATCAGTAGCTGTTATAGTGAACTTTTCAGTTGTATCCTTGTCGATGATCGTTGAAATCGTATTATTAACCCCGGATGAACTCGACGATGATATATTAAATTGAGTTAATGGTGTTACTAGTGTTAATCGATAAATACCCTTAACGGTTGCAGTGATATTTAATTTGTTGTTTGTAGGTGTCCACTCAAATGATCCGTGTTGGATTGTGTATACCACGTTGTTGGTTTTCTCATGAGGAATTTTTGTTTTTTCAATGATTGTTATCATCCTCGAAAAATCACCTTTGACGGCTTCGATGAAGTTTTTCGTCTCATCGATGGATTTTTTAATATCAGGGAGTTTTATTTCTATTTTATCCAACTGGGTTCCAATAAATTTATCAATGATATTTCTACGAAATGATATAAACTGTTTTCCGTTTTCTTCAATTTTAGATTCAAGTGTTTTTAGTACAAACAGAGAATTGTTTAACTCATCGTTGAGAGTTTTTAATCGATCTGTAATCGTCGAAACGATTACACCCGGTTTGAGTTTACCCTGATCGGAAAAAAGCGCGATAGTATTTTCGATTGCGTTTCGTTGTTTAACTAAAATATCATCCAACGACACATCACTGCTTTTCAATTTACCCTGCTTGTCTTGAAATACAACTATTTCGTTCGGGTCAACACTTGTTAAGTTCAACGTCTCAGCTATTTCATCTTTGATTAGTTTTTTTACATCCTTGATAGAATCAGGGGGTGCAGTGCCATCGGGTTTGGGTTTCAAAGATCTCCCCCAAATATCAATCATGTTATTGTAAAACTCTTTCTCTCTTTAAAATCGTTTCGATTTCCAGCGATTACTAGTGTATTCATTCACGACAACATGTGGTGGTTTTCCGCTTGGGTTACTCAAGGAGTTAGAAATAGCATCAAGGACATTTAATACTTCGCTGCCACATATTGGTGGGTCATTCATTTGTTGTGTTGGTAGCGTAGAATACCAAGTCTTCATTGGAAGGGTTTTTATATAACGCAAAAACTCTTTTGGTGGGGCTAATCCATATGAATCAAAATAGACAATCCCACGTGGATCAATAGCGTATGCAACCCAGTGAGTTCCAGGTCCGGTGCTGTTATCGAGATTAATAATACCGGTTTCAACGCTGTTTGGTTGATGTGGTAATTGATCTTTCATAAAGACACCTCTGAAATTTTTAATCGCCAGCTTTTTAGCAGCATCCATTAAATCAAAATTGGACATAGGAATCTTCGATTCCCGAATTAATAAATCGTTCCTGGTAGTCTTAGACCCTTTCCGCTGTACCACGAATACGGGGTTCCTGGTAGTCTTAGACCCTTTCCCTTTTTTTTATATCCTTTCCCAGTTGCCTTCTTTAGTGCCATTCCTGCTGCAGTACCAACAGCCCCTAACGCCGCCGCCTTAGCCACCGCTGGGGCTGCTGCTGCAATCAATGCTGGTATCGCAGCTAACAACGGAAATATACCGCCTGTTTTAATCATATTTTTGATAGCAGCCGCAGAAAGAGTAATCTGAACACCCTTTTTTGCTACTAGTGCATCATTGAAATGTTTCACCTGACGAGTTGTCAGCGATAATTTATTTGCACCACCAGTCATTTGGTTGGGTTTCAACGTGATTGTGGTTCCACATTTTTTAGCCGATTCTGATTGCAATTTTTTGATTTGACCAGGAGTTAACGCAACACTAATAACACTATATGACATTATACATAATTGATTGATTCTAAATCGTTTACAATTTCAATTACATGTTTTCCACTGGTGCATCTACCACTCTCATTCTTCCACCAACACCTTCAAGTAGCATTGATTTATCACTGAGAATGACAGCAACCGCTCTATAATTAGCAATACCACCAGGACGGGTTACACGGGCTCTAAAGTGTATATCAACGACAGATTGTCTCATCAAATCGAGATGTTCCAGTGAGAAGTAATAGATCGGATAGAGGCTTTTAAAATCCAATTGTGATATTTGCAAACCAGTATCCACATTTAGATCACGTGCCATAAATGACAACAGGTTATGATATACACGTGCAATATGGTTGTGAGTGTAATCAAGTTGTACATCTTCAGATGGTTCCTGTTGTCCGTTTATTCTCAGTGAGACCTCTCTAACACCTAACTGATCAAATATCATATGGCTTCGTTCTTGATTACCAACTCGTGCATTATTCTGTAACGCCACAAATATATGACGTGGAGCTGAAACCCCTTGTTTTGATGCCAGATGCCAAGTAAATATATCATCAACATTATCCTGTTTGATATCAGTGGTCACTGATAACCAACTCAACAATGATTTTCCTCCTTGTTCCATAAATGACAACAATTTTTCTTCTGCTGTGATTGATGGAGTTAACACTGGCATCCACAATGCTAGTTTTGTTAAAATGACTTTACCATCAGCAACACCAGCATCATGCCATATTGCATCATTATCAGTACCCTTTCGTACAAGCGCTACTGTGTGTTTAGCTCCATAAATAACTTTTCGGACATTTCTACAGAATCCGAATATATGATGCAGTGGAATTGCACATGAAAATTGTCGACGCTGTCCTTGCAACGTTGCTACACGTGTTGCAAACCCTAGGTTGTAGTTAATGATATTATTTATGACATCAAAAGTACCAGCTGGTCTTGTATATCCGGCTGGTGCTGGATCAACTGCGGTAGCTTGTGTTGCCTTGACTCTAGAATACTGGTTGTGTTCAGGGTGATCAGTGATATCCTTAGAAAACATCATAGATGGACCCGCTGATCTTGAATAATCATCAGAATATCTCGCTAACCCAATTATTGTTGTTGCAACATCAACTTCACGGTCAATGGATTCAATTTCTTTTCCATCAATGAGATATCTAGCGCTTTCAAATAACGCCATTATGCCGTTATTAACAAAACCAACTCGTGTAGTTGGGTTTATGTCATATGGGGTATCAGCTGCAACATTTGTTACAAGTTCTCCTTCGATTTCGATAAATGCCTCACACGGTAGGAAGTATTTACTGGTATCATGAACTTGAAGTTCAATTCGCGATCGGAGATCTGGTTGTACTGCGTGATAAGAATAAAATTGAAAATCGCGTACAGAATCATCCTTGCCAACTGGGGCGTCTATATCAAATGCTGGATCAGGTGACCTTTTGAACATTTTATTCTATTTATCAGAGTCTAAATCGCGATTTCCCATTTCATCGTCGTGTTTTTTTAAAGCCACTTCCTGCTATCATGTTTGCTATCATGTTATTTTGGTCCTCTTGATTTATCAAGGGAGTCACCATCGACGCTAATTTTTCATCTACTGCGTTATTTATAATTCTACTCACACTTGCAGGCATTTCTGCTGTAGACGGTAACGGTACCGGTTTCTTTTTTCGTCTCACTAATGATGTTATTTTATTCTTCGCAGTTGAAAACGCTTTTCCAGCAAGATCTCCAACAGCACCAATACCCTTATCACGAATAACATCAATGGCTTTCATTCCTAGTTGTTTAGCTAACGGCATCACTTTTGGAGCCATTCTCGCAAATAACCCTGCAATGGTATTGCCTAAACCATCTCCGTAGTATGCTCTATAAACCGGAAACCGTGAATTAACTACGTAGACGGGGGTTGGTTTATCATGATTGTAGTGTATGATCATTATTTTAAATCAGAAACAATTTTTCAATTGTTATTTATCTAATCGATTCAGTCACTATGATAACCATGGACGGTTTCACCGTCTACTAACTCGCCAATGAAATCTCGATATGTGCTGATATCCATGATACCACCCTGAAATAATCGTCTACAGATATCAGCTGCTTCATTAATTATTTCCGGTGAGTTATTTCCAGCTCGGAAACCTCCTACAAGAACTTCTAATCGTGATATATCATTGATAACACTACCAGGACATGTCGTGGTAGAGTCAAAGACATCATTTGGATTTCCAATCGAATATCCTTTTCCGCTTGTTTCCTTAGTTGTACCAGTTGCGCCTTCACTATCATCAAGTAATTGCCTTTGTCGGCCTCGTTCTTGTTGTTTTTGTATACCATAACTATCAACTCCTATTTTAAAAGTTCTGTACTCAACTGTATCCTTTTTCAAATTACCAGTAATCCCCTTATTCGTTTTATACAACCAATTAACCCAGTCGTCTCGGCCTATTCTACTGTTTTTATACTCGTCTTTTAAAAAGTCCTTTCTAGAATCAAAGCTTTTGGCGGCGAAATCACCAAAGGTCGTATAATCCTTGAGTTTCTCCAATTGAGGTTTTTTTATTTGTGTTATAGCTGCTTCGGTGAGTTTGTCTATAAAGGGGATACCTCTTGGGGTGACGACATCAACAGGTTGTGGTTCAGGTGTAGAAACTCTTTGAGTTTCAGGCGCAGAATCATCAATATCAGCTAGTCGTTCATACTCGCGTTGAGTTTTTATATCACTGGATAGCTGTTGTATTCCTGCGCGTGTTTGTCCGGCCTCTGCTGCTATCTTTTCAAGCGTATCAAGCAGCGGCGCCTTCTTTACTCGTTCTCGCTCAGGAATATCTCCATATATCGCTGCTTCAGTTAGCTTTTTCACATCTTTGGTCGCACTTGTTATCGGAGAAAACAGTTGTTCACTTGACACAGAAAAGTCAGTCTGCGCTTGTTGTCGTTGTTGTAGTTTATTCCGTACAGAGTCACGAATTGGTACAAATCTCTTAATTGCATCTAATCGTTCACGAGCCAATCGGGTTGTTAATGCTTCATTGACCATTATTTGAAATCAGAAACAATTTTTCAATTGTAAAACAATTTTTCAATCCCGACCTAACACCATCGGATGGTCATGGAAGTGTTATTTCATCCTATAACGGCTTCTATCAATGATGGCGAAAGTCACATAATTGCTATAAATAATAATAATACTGTGACTTTCGCCATTCTATTTTTGATCAATCCGAACCAGCCATCAATTTTTTATTCACTGTTTCTGACATTATCAATCAAAAAATGCTAAAAAAAATTAAAATCTCTATGAGGGACGGTCACAATCAAATAATGATTAATGGTCGGGCAATCAAATAATGATAAATGGTTGGTCAATCAAAATTGTTCATTTTCTTGAATTAACGCCCGTAGGTTTCTAACTTTAGAATTAACCTCCTTTTTCAATTCGTATTCGTACCCCAATTCTTTTCGTATTCGTTCTACGATGGTATATAACGGAGCGAACACACTTACGTCACTGGAGAATGCGAGAGAGTCCTTAATAGAATTCTGAATTCTTTTGATGAGTGCATATTTCTTTGGCAGCATGTATTTATTGTTGTTAACTCCGTATTCTATATCCTGAAAATCAGACATGATTTGATCAGGATTTAACCCATCTGATAGTTCAATATCCCAACCTTTCAATTTTGAAATCTCGGATATGATGCTATTCATGTTTTCAGAATTCATTATTCTATAGCAATGACATATTTCTAAATGAAAAATATGACGTATTAGACGTAACTAAATTTAATTTTCTGTCCGCGATTTTTTGAAAACGCAGATCGATAAACCCCCTCTGCAACATATCGTACTGAGGGTGGACAAATATCGAAGTGCCTACCGGCTTCATATAATGATTGAAATATTTTTTCTTCGTTAGTTATCGTATTCAAAGATTTCACAGGTCTCGCTTTTTTCGAGTATTTCCCAGTCCCCCCTCGTTCGGTATTCTCACTTTGTGTAACAGCCTGCAGATTTGATAAAGAATTGTTTTTCGGATTAGAATCGATATGATCAATGACAGAATCATCCTCGATCAATCCATGGAAACACTCGTACACGAAACGATGATTGAGATATTTCTTCTTTCCAGCACCAAACATCAAATACCCCATACCATTATCCCACCCAACTGGTTTCTTCAGTCTGCGGTTTCTTACAACACCATCACTGGATGCTTCATAATTTGTGATCACAGGATGTTGTCTGAATTCTTGGTTCATTCGTATATATAATACTATTGTTTGTCTAATTCATTGTTTGGTTTAATGATAAATCTTTCGATGTAGTCTTGAGGAGTTCTTATGATTTTATCCCTGATACTGACTTTGTCAGCGTCAAGAATACTGACTTTGTCAGCGTCAAGAATACTGACTTTGTCAGCGTCAGGGTCATAATTTCTGATTGATTGTCCATTTTTTATTCTTTTATCATAATAACGCTTCAATTCCCTATATCGTTTACCACCACAATTCAAACACAACCGTGATTTCCCCCTAACCCCAACTCCACATAGAATACAGGGTAACGGACCAAGGCTTCCACGACGAAAGCTTTGCATATGATACCCACAAAACTCACTTCTGCATGATTTGTTACACGGGATTACTGATCCAATCATAAGCCACTTGCAGTGATTCATTATATAAAAATCTTTCATTTAAATGCTTGTTTTAATTATAGAATGAGCGAATTAAGGAAAACGCCTTCGAAAAATGCTGAATTCAATGTTGATAAAGAGTTTAAGAGATTATTAAAAATCAATCCTAGATTTAATCTCGATAGACCCAAAAAACGTATCAAACGTCCAAGAGACGGAAACATGAAAGAGTTTAAGAGATTATTAAAAATCAATCCTAGATTTAATCTCGATAGACCCAAAAAACGTATCAAACGTCCAAGAGACGGAAACATGAAAGAGTTTAAGAGATTATTAAAAATCAATCCTAGATTTAATCTCGATAGACCAAAAAAACGTATCAAACGTCCAAGAGACGGAAACATGAAAGAGTTTAAGAGATTATTGAAAATCAGTCCTAGATTTAATCTCGATAGACCAAAAAAACGTAACAAATTTAATCTCGAGAAACCAAAAAAAGCGTCCAAGAAATTACCCTGGAAGGATGCTCAATTCAATCTCGATATAGTCTCTGATACACCAAAGAATAAAATTCTTGATAAAGCCATGATTAATAAAATCAGAGACTGTTTTAATGAATTCAAGCGTGATGGAGCATCCTATTGTTGGTCAACATTTCGAATTGATGGTGTTGTTGACGCTACCATGAATGATGAAAAAGCAGCAGTGATAATTTCACGTGTTGGGGAAAAACGGTATTTTTTCCGAATCAAATTCATTATTGAAGTCGATGGCAAATGGATTATTAGGGATAAATTTGAACCAATCCTCAAGAATAAAAAAGCTGTCATTGTGAGTAGAGATTCCAAACCAGGGATTCTAACCGGCATTGACAAACCATACTACGAAAGATCTTATCCCGTAACAGCAATGGTTTATGGGCTATATCCGTTAAATGATAAACCCGATATCGCAAAACTAGCTCCTATGAAATATTCGTCAGGGCTTAATTGTGTAGCAACACGGGTAATGGAGCACTTCACAAATGCATCCCGAGGAAATAAACTAACTGATCTAAGACGAAAAAAAATAACCGAGTGGGAACTGACAGTGAAACAGAACGGTGCAAAGATTTCTGATATAGCTAAGTTAGAAACATCATTAAGATTTCCAATAACAGTTATGACGATAACCGGAGAGGTTTTATACGAACCGAAATATAACAAAAATGGAGCACCAATACAGATTATTGATCATAACAAACACGCGTGGACACCTGCGGTAACAGTATTTCCACGAGAACGAACCGTGAAATATATCCCACCGGAATTTTCCGGGGAATTAGTCGGGGATGTTTTCTATGAAGAGAGATTATTTGATGCTATTAATGCGTTGTGTAAGGATGATCCTGTGTCAGTGTGGTTACTTAGAAGTGATGAAGGATTCGATCAATTTGTAAAACCAAATGGTGAATTATATCGCGTTGAAGAATTAGATAATAGAATGAGAAAAATCGCTAGTGATTTTTCACCAGAGAGTTTCCATGAAAAACTACTCACGGATAGTTTTACTATTCCATCAGTGGTAGCTCACTTCGCAAGAGAAAAAAACTCATGGCGTCCAACACGAAGTGATTTTCTCGAAGATGTTAAATCGAGTTGCGTCGAATTTGGTCATGGAGGATTGTGGAATACGAAATACTCACGTGATGGTATGATTTCAATTGATATAGCCGCGTGTTACCCCGGAAGTTTTCTCGGGTATGGGGAATGCGCTGAGTACTTCAAACGATTTGGACACCCAACACATGAAATGACTCGTGTTGCGATTAATGGACCATTGCCTGATTTTGATTTAACCGGATTCGCTCGTGTGATATCATTTGAATTAGCGTCAGGATTACATCCGTGTAGTTATGTTTGGCTCGGTAGACACCTATCTGAAAAGGCCTGGATGCCAATAGTGCTATTGAGATATATGATTGATTGTGGTATGCTAATATCGTTAATTGTTTCCGAGGCTATTATATGCTATCGAGCTCAGAAGGAAGTTTGGCTACCACAACCCGATCTAGATAGAATAATCAGCGAACTACGAAAACAATTCCCTGATTTCAATGAAGAAGAAATCATAAATTGGTCTAAGAAGTTATTTGAAATTAAAAAAGAACAAGCAAAAGATCTCGGACGAAGAATAATCGGTAAATTCACTCAAGGTGGACGGTACGACAACGCAAAATATTCTTCGCGGTTGATCATAGATGTCGCTGAATACGATTTTCTTGTAGCGGATTTAATGAAACAGGGAAAACTTGTATCCCGTAAGGATGCTTTTCTATCCAATGGTGAGAAATTAGGTACGGTTGTTACCTACTGTGATGGACATAATTCCCAGTACACACATTTGAGAAGTTCAATGCTAGCCTATGCTTCTATTAATCTATTTTCGATGATAAATAGATTTCCTAATACCGCGGTTAGAGTGGCCACTGATTCGATGTATATACACAATAAATACAAATCAGCTGTAGCTAAATTCACAGATCCCGAAGAAAATTGGGGGCGTTGGCGATTTAAAAAGGAGATGCTACATGAGTATTGTGAATCCGCAGACGTTGCCATGGATGATAAATATCTTTGTTGTAACCGTATTGAAAATCAATCAGAATTTTCTAATGCACCACCGGTATCTGATCCAATCTGTAGATATAAAACAGTTTATTTAAACGGTTGTGGTGGGTCAGGAAAGACAACTCGTGCAATTGAATTATTTCGTCGTGGTGGAAATACTTGTATTTCTACTAACATGATTGTGCTAACACCGACTCACAGACTCGCCAGAGAGATGATACAGCGAGGGGTAAATGCCTGTACTTACCATAGTTTCTTTCGATGGAAGGGTGACAAATGGACTCCTGATCGAATGGGTGATAAATTCATTCCTGAAATCATAATTTGGGATGAAATATGCACAGTGTCATTAGATGTATTACAAACATTTCTTGAGTGGTTGTTAAACAAAAACACAAAAGTCGTCATGTGCGGTGATCACGGCCAACCACCACCATTTGTCGGTTCATCTCCACATGAATGGCTAAGGGGTTTTGTAGACTACTATGAAGAAATCACCACTGATTATAGATCACTTGATGAACGATTACGAGAATTTAAGAAACTAATTAGATTACAACCGGATAGAATCCAGTGCGAAATAGCGCGTGAAGTGATTTCAGAAACTCCAATGAATGATTTCTGGGAAACATGGAGACCAAATGATTTGATAATTGCAAGTAGAAAAATAGTCAGGGATACACTTCAGATGAAGTTATTTGAATTGCATAAAGAAAAATTTGCAACGCTTCCAGTACCCCTTTGTTATAGGCCATCGGATACACGAAAACAGAATATTGAAGTTGATATTCCAGGACAGAGTGAAAAACAAATTCTCGTATTAAATGATATTGTGCTGGTTGATATCAATGTCGTCGAAAATGCTTTGCGTGCTAATAAATCCCCGTGGACTCTAGGATACGCAGCAACAATACACTCTTCACAGGGATTGACTATATCGGATACAATTGTTTGGATGGTGGATAATCACATCGAATGGTCGAATTTAGTCTATCTCGCAGTATCCAGAGTACGAAAAATAAATCAACTTCGAAGAGTTGTTTTCGATGATAATGACACAACAATGGATGATATTGATGTTAGCATCATTAATAAAAAACTCTCCGGTTACAAACAACAGGACAAAAAAAAACAACGAGAATTTGATATTGATGCTGGATTAATAATTACGCTGAAACAACAACAGAATAATCACTGCGCGAGTTGCAATTGTATAATGCGTTGGCAGTATTCGGATAAGGATCCTCGCCAATTCACCGTAGACAGAAAAAATAACAGTCTCGGTCATGTCAGAAATAATGTGATGTTGACTTGTCTTGAGTGCAATAGACGCAACGGTGCTAGTTAAGACCATGCGGTGGCAATTGAGTATCCTCGGGAATTACCTGTAGTTGTTGTCGAGTAAATCCACGTTGAGGGGCAGTTGAATCCAGTTTATAGACTGGAGGTCTACCAGTTGATCGTGTTATAGTAGATATCTTATGCGTAGTGACACTCCAAATAGGATCAGTAGCCCTTTTTCTACCCCCTTCAAGCTCTCCTGGTTCGTATAAGTACCTCACAATGACATTACTATGAAGAATTGGTTCTTTGAAATCTTTTTGTGGTTGTACGGGTATTGACTTCTTTTTAATCGCGTTGATAGGTTTCATGTTGATTGTTCTAGTAATCTCGTTATTCAGTGCAGTAATCACAGATGGTAATCTTTTAACCCATTCACGGGATCTTTTTTCTTGGATGAATTCTTTTGCGTATTGATATCCAAATAACCGCTCAGCAATCGTCCGATTAAATCGTTCGACAATGGCCTGATCGCGATGTAGCGCAGTATGCCCTCGTCGTATGGTGACATTATGATGTTTCATTGTAGATAATACTGCACCCTGAAATTCCTTGCCAGGATCAACCTGCAATAGATTTGGCCAGTGCAGAGGACCTCGTCGATAAATCCTTTCAAATGCAGAAGCGACTTCAGTGGCTGATTTTGTTTTTAACGGTTCTGCTTCTTTGTATCGACTTGCAATATCAACTACGGTTAAAGCGTATTTGTAACCACGATCATGTGGCAGAAATAATATATCAGCCTGATGAACTTCATTAGGAGCGGTCACATCAAAATGCGAGAATTGAATTTGTTTAGGCGGTGGTAGATAAATTTGCCATAGTGCCTGTTTGGATAACCAATTAGCCGCAGTGGTTTTTTTCACTTTTGCAGCGCTAGCGAGTTTATGGACTGCTGATTTACCCCTCCAGTATCCTCTTGGGGAATAATAAATTAATTCCATATTATTAATTACCGGCACCTAACATCAATTTACTTTTCATAGCCGATTTTATTAAAAATGAAGCCAATTTTTCTTTGAAGGATTTATCAGGAATAGCATTTAACGCATGAATTAATTTCACATCTGCTAGATGCCTGTGTTGCAGATTGCTGCTTTTATAAGCAACATCATGAAGGTGACAGGCCTTATCAATGGCGTTTATTGGTTCTTCACCGGGGTTGGGTTGATTTTGATTATTGAGTCTGATATCAAGTCTGGTTCCCGGTCCACAGTAGCTATATCCTGGGAGGTGCTTTTCTCCCGGGTACTTTGCCCATGGGGTTCCAGGGAGCTTTGCCAATTTGGCTGCGATATCACCTCCTCGTTTTTTTTTAAATCAGATTTCATTGACACAAATCTAAATTTCTTTGTACCACATTGCATGCATTTACCAGAAAGCGCTGATCGGTTATTTTTAGTTGTAACTGTCGTCACATCATCTGTGCCAGTACGCGTTTTGCACTTCACACAATATAGATCCATAATTTATGTATAGAAATATGGATATAATTGATTTTTCAGCGACTAAAACAAGAGAACCAGTTAAGCATCATGCAGCGCTACCAAACTCTATCCGGATGATTATAATCGGGCCATCTGGATCCGGTAAAACGCAATTGTTGCTCAATTTAATAATGAGATGGATGAAATGGGATAAGTTGTATTTAATTGCCCCTAGCGTAGATGATCAACGATGTTATGAAGTGCTAAAAGATTTTAACGAGAATGCATCAGAAATTAGCGGTGAGAACGCCATTGATTTTATAACCGATATCGATGAAGCACCGAGTATTGATGATATTGATGGAGATATTAACAATTTAGTCGTATACGACGATATAATGTTGGATAAACAAAAAAATCCTGCTAGGATCTTTTCCAGAGGCAGGCATAAAAACACTGACGTGATATATGTCACTCAACGCTACACTCAGGTTCCAAAAGTCATCAGAGATAACTGCAATATTCTTGCTGTATTCAACGGAGTTGATACTCATACTCTTAGAAATATATGGCAGACATGGTGTTCTGATATGGACTTCAATCAATTTCGAGATTTCTTTAGTCATGCTCAGTCGACTCCGCACGGATTCGCAACAATAAATTTGCATGATCCTCGGACACGATATCGTATCGGACTGGATCAAATATTCGGTTAAAATCATTTATTATTTTTTGTTAACCCAGTGATGAAATCACTAAGCAGCAGAGAGGGTGGATGACAACAAGTTGCGACCAAAATTAATTAAAAAATCGTAAAAATCTTCGTTTTCATTTTTTTAGTTAAAATGAGATTTCGTAGATTTCAACGAAATCCTACGGATCGTTTTAAGGATTCAATCAATTTTTTTTGTCTGAAAACGTTGTAGGGTTCGCCCTTTTTTTGGTTAAAATGAGATTATAGGACGGCTCGTTTTAGGATTTCAATCAAATTTTGTCTAAAAACGTTGTAGGGTTCACCCTCTCTGCTGCTTGGGCTTAGATACAAGCTGTTGAAACCCTTTACCCCGCTTGGATTTGGTTAATACTTGGTTTATTGGATGCGCACCATTGGATAGTACGTCACCATACTTTAAAACCGGTTCCCACCATTTTTTTTCAGCTTGATTTTTTGATGAAAAACGGACTTTTTGCTTTTTCATGTTATGGATCAGTTGGGCTTAGATAAAAGCTGTTGAAACCCTTTACCCCGCTTGGATTTGGTTAATACTTGGTTTATTGGATGCGCACCATTGGATAGTACGTCACCATACTTTAAAACCGGTTCCCACCATTTTTTTCAACATGACTTTTGATGAAAAACGGACTTTTTGCTTTTTCATGTTATGGATCAGTTGGGCTTAGATACAAGCTGTTGAAACCCTTTACCCCGCTTGGATTTGGTTAATACTTGGTTTATTGGATGCGCACCATTGGATAGTACGTCACCATACTTTAAAACCGGTTCCCACCATTTTTTTTCAGCTTGATTTTTTGATGAAAAACGGACTTTTTGCTTTTTCATGTTATGGATCAGTTGGGCTTAGATAAAAGCTGTTGAAACCCTTTACCCCGCTTGGATTTGGTTAATACTTGGTTTATTGGATGCGCACCATTGGATAGTACGTCACCATACTTTAAAACCGGTTCCCACCATTTTTTTCAGCATGACTTTTGATGAAAAACGGACTTTTTGCTTTTTCATGTTATGGATCAGTTGGGCTTAGATACAAGCTGTTGAAACCCTTTACCCCGCTTGGATTTGGTTAATACTTGGTTTATTGGATGCGCACCATTGGATAGTACGTCACCATACTTTAAAACCGGTTCCCACCATTTTTTTTCAGCTTGATTTTTTGATGAAAAACGGACTTTTTGCTTTTTCATGTTATGGATCAGTTGGGCTTAGATAAAAGCTGTTGAAACCCTTTACCCCGCTTGGATTTGGTTAATACTTGGTTTATTGGATGCGCACCATTGGATAGTACGTCACCATACTTTAAAACCGGTTCCCACCATTTTTTTCAGCATGACTTTTGATGAAAAACGGACTTTTTGCTTTTTCATGTTATGGATCAGTTGGGCTTAGATACAAGCTGTTGAAACCCTTTACCCCGCTTGGATTTGGTTAATACTTGGTTTATTGGATGCGCACCATTGGATAGTACGTCACCATACTTTAAAACCGGTTCCCACCATTTTTTTTCAGCTTGATTTTTTGATGAAAAACGGACTTTTTGCTTTTTCATGTTATGGATCAGTTGGGCTTAGATAAAAGCTGTTGAAACCCTTTACCCCGCTTGGATTTGGTTAATACTTGGTTTATTGGATGCGCACCATTGGATAGTACGTCACCATACTTTAAAACCGGTTCCCACCATTTTTTTCAGCATGACTTTTGATGAAAAACGGACTTTTTGCTTTTTCATGTTATGGATCAGTTGGGCTTAGATACAAGCTGTTGAAACCCTTTACCCCGCTTGGATTTGGTTAATACTTGGTTTATTGGATGCGCACCATTGGATAGTACGTCACCATACTTTAAAACCGGTTCCCACCATTTTTTTTCAGCTTGATTTTTTGATGAAAAACGGACTTTTTGCTTTTTCATGTTATGGATCAGTTGGGCTTAGATAAAAGCTGTTGAAACCCTTTACCCCGCTTGGATTTGGTTAATACTTGGTTTATTGGATGCGCACCATTGGATAGTACGTCACCATACTTTAAAACCGGTTCCCACCATTTTTTTCAGCATGACTTTTGATGAAAAACGGACTTTTTGCTTTTTCATGTTATGGATCAGTTGGGCTTAGATACAAGCTGTTGAAACCCTTTACCCCGCTTGGATTTGGTTAATACTTGGTTTATTGGATGCGCACCATTGGATAGTACGTCACCATACTTTAAAACCGGTTCCCACCATTTTTTTTCAGCTTGATTTTTTGATGAAAAACGGACTTTTTGCTTTTTCATGTTATGGATCAGTTGGGCTTAGATAAAAGCTGTTGAAACCCTTTACCCCGCTTGGATTTGGTTAATACTTGGTTTATTGGATGCGCACCATTGGATAGTACGTCACCATACTTTAAAACCGGTTCCCACCATTTTTTTCAGCATGACTTTTGATGAAAAACGGACTTTTTGCTTTTTCATGTTATGGATCAGTTGGGCTTAGATACAAGCTGTTGAAACCCTTTACCCCGCTTGGATTTGGTTAATACTTGGTTTATTGGATGCGCACCATTGGATAGTACGTCACCATACTTTAAAACCGGTTCCCACCATTTTTTTTCAGCTTGATTTTTTGATGAAAAACGGACTTTTTGCTTTTTCATGTTATGGATCAGTTGGGCTTAGATAAAAGCTGTTGAAACCCTTTACCCCGCTTGGATTTGGTTAATACTTGGTTTATTGGATGCGCACCATTGGATAGTACGTCACCATACTTTAAAACCGGTTCCCACCATTTTTTTCAGCATGACTTTTGATGAAAAACGGACTTTTTGCTTTTTCATGTTATGGATCAGTTGGGCTTAGATACAAGCTGTTGAAACCCTTTACCCCCGCTTGGATTTGGTTAATACTTGGTTTATTGGATGCGCACCATTGGATAGTACGTCACCATACTTTAAAACCGGTTCCCACCATTTTTTTTCAGCTTGATTTTTTGATGAAAAACGGACTTTTTGCTTTTTCATGTTATGGATCAGTTGGGCTTAGATAAAAGCTGTTGAAACCCTTTACCCCGCTTGGATTTGGTTAATACTTGGTTTATTGGATGCGCACCATTGGGATAGTACGTCACCATACTTTAAAACCGGTTCCCACCATTTTTTTCAGCATGACTTTTGATGAAAAACGGACTTTTTGCTTTTTCATGTTATGGATCAGTTGGGCTTAGATACAAGCTGTTGAAACCCTTTACCCCGCTTGGATTTGGTTAATACTTGGTTTATTGGATGCGCACCATTGGATAGTACGTCACCATACTTTAAAACCGGTTCCCACCATTTTTTTTCAGCTTGATTTTTTTGATGAAAAACGGACTTTTTGCTTTTTCATGTTATGGATCAGTTGGGCTTAGATAAAAGCTGTTGAAACCCTTTACCCCGCTTGGATTTGGTTAATACTTGGTTTATTGGATGCGCACCATTGGATAGTACGTCACCATACTTTAAAACCGGTTCCCACCATTTTTTTCAGCATGACTTTTGATGAAAAACGGACTTTTTGCTTTTTCATGTTATGGATCAGTTGGGCTTAGATACAAGCTGTTGAAACCCTTTACCCCGCTTGGATTTGGTTAATACTTGGTTTATTGGATGCGCACCATTGGATAGTACGTCACCATACTTTAAAACCGGTTCCCACCATTTTTTTTCAGCTTGATTTTTTGATGAAAAACGGACTTTTTGCTTTTTCATGTTATGGATCAGTTGGGCTTAGATAAAAGCTGTTGAAACCCTTTACCCCCGCTTGGATTTGGTTAATACTTGGTTTATTGGATGCGCACCATTGGATAGTACGTCACCATACTTTAAAACCGGTTCCCACCATTTTTTTCAGCATGACTTTTGATGAAAAACGGACTTTTTGCTTTTTCATGTTATGGATCAGTTGGGCTTAGATACAAGCTGTTGAAACCCTTTACCCCGCTTGGATTTGGTTAATACTTGGTTTATTGGATGCGTACCATTGGATAGTACGTCACCATACTTTAAAACCGGTTCCCACCATTTTTTTTCAGCTTGATTTTTTGATGAAAAACGGACTTTTTGCTTTTTCATGTTATGGATCAGTTGGGCTTAGATAAAAGCTGTTGAAACCCTTTACCCCGCTTGGATTTGGTTAATACTTGGTTTATTGGATGCGCACCATTGGATAGTACGTCACCATACTTTAAAACCGGTTCCCACCATTTTTTTCAGCATGACTTTTGATGAAAAACGGACTTTTTGCTTTTTCATGTTATGGATCAGTTGGGCTTAGATACAAGCTGTTGAAACCCTTTACCCCGCTTGGATTTGGTTAATACTTGGTTTATTGGATGCGCACCATTGGATAGTACGTCACCATACTTTAAAACCGGTTCCCACCATTTTTTTTCAGCTTGATTTTTTGATGAAAAACGGACTTTTTGCTTTTTCATGTTATGGATCAGTTGGGCTTAGATAAAAGCTGTTGAAACCCTTTACCCCGCTTGGATTTGGTTAATACTTGGTTTATTGGATGCGCACCATTGGATAGTACGTCACCATACTTTAAAACCGGTTCCCACCATTTTTTTCAGCATGACTTTTGATGAAAAACGGACTTTTTGCTTTTTCATGTTATGGATCAGTTGGGCTTAGATACAAGCTGTTGAAACCCTTTACCCCGCTTGGATTTGGTTAATACTTGGTTTATTGGATGCGCACCATTGGATAGTACGTCACCATACTTTAAAACCGGTTCCCACCATTTTTTTTCAGCTTGATTTTTTGATGAAAAACGGACTTTTTGCTTTTTCATGTTATGGATCAGTTGGGCTTAGATAAAAGCTGTTGAAACCCTTTACCCCGCTTGGATTTGGTTAATACTTGGTTTATTGGATGCGCACCATTGGATAGTACGTCACCATACTTTAAAACCGGTTCCCACCATTTTTTTCAGCATGACTTTTGATGAAAAACGGACTTTTTGCTTTTTCATGTTATGGATCAGTTGGGCTTAGATACAAGCTGTTGAAACCCTTTACCCCGCTTGGATTTGGTTAATACTTGGTTTATTGGATGCGCACCATTGGATAGTACGTCACCATACTTTAAAACCGGTTCCCACCATTTTTTTTCAGCTTGATTTTTTGATGAAAAACGGACTTTTTGCTTTTTCATGTTATGGATCAGTTGGGCTTAGATAAAAGCTGTTGAAACCCTTTACCCCGCTTGGATTTGGTTAATACTTGGTTTATTGGATGCGCACCATTGGATAGTACGTCACCATACTTTAAAACCGGTTCCCACCATTTTTTTCAGCATGACTTTTGATGAAAAACGGACTTTTTGCTTTTTCATGTTATGGATCAGTTGGGCTTAGATACAAGCTGTTGAAACCCTTTACCCCGCTTGGATTTGGTTAATACTTGGTTTATTGGATGCGCACCATTGGATAGTACGTCACCATACTTTAAAACCGGTTCCCACCATTTTTTTTCAGCTTGATTTTTTGATGAAAAACGGACTTTTTGCTTTTTCATGTTATGGATCAGTTGGGCTTAGATAAAAGCTGTTGAAACCCTTTACCCCGCTTGGATTTGGTTAATACTTGGTTTATTGGATGCGCACCATTGGATAGTACGTCACCATACTTTAAAACCGGTTCCCACCATTTTTTTCAGCATGACTTTTGATGAAAAACGGACTTTTTGCTTTTTCATGTTATGGATCAGTTGGGCTTAGATACAAGCTGTTGAAACCCTTTACCCCGCTTGGATTTGGTTAATACTTGGTTTATTGGATGCGCACCATTGGATAGTACGTCACCATACTTTAAAACCGGTTCCCACCATTTTTTTTCAGCTTGATTTTTTGATGAAAAACGGACTTTTTGCTTTTTCATGTTATGGATCAGTTGGGCTTAGATAAAAGCTGTTGAAACCCTTTACCCCGCTTGGATTTGGTTAATACTTGGTTTATTGGATGCGCACCATTGGATAGTACGTCACCATACTTTAAAACCGGTTCCCACCATTTTTTTCAGCATGACTTTTGATGAAAAACGGACTTTTTGCTTTTTCATGTTATGGATCAGTTGGGCTTAGATACAAGCTGTTGAAACCCTTTACCCCGCTTGGATTTGGTTAATACTTGGTTTATTGGATGCGCACCATTGGATAGTACGTCACCATACTTTAAAACCGGTTCCCACCATTTTTTTTCAGCTTGATTTTTTGATGAAAAACGGACTTTTTGCTTTTTCATGTTATGGATCAGTTGGGCTTAGATAAAAGCTGTTGAAACCCTTTACCCCGCTTGGATTTGGTTAATACTTGGTTTATTGGATGCGCACCATTGGATAGTACGTCACCATACTTTAAAACCGGTTCCCACCATTTTTTTCAGCATGACTTTTGATGAAAAACGGACTTTTTGCTTTTTCATGTTATGGATCAGTTGGGCTTAGATACAAGCTGTTGAAACCCTTTACCCCGCTTGGATTTGGTTAATACTTGGTTTATTGGATGCGCACCATTGGATAGTACGTCACCATACTTTAAAACCGGTTCCCACCATTTTTTTTCAGCTTGATTTTTTGATGAAAAACGGACTTTTTGCTTTTTCATGTTATGGATCAGTTGGGCTTAGATAAAAGCTGTTGAAACCCTTTACCCCGCTTGGATTTGGTTAATACTTGGTTTATTGGATGCGCACCATTGGATAGTACGTCACCATACTTTAAAACCGGTTCCCACCATTTTTTTCAGCATGACTTTTGATGAAAAACGGACTTTTTGCTTTTTCATGTTATGGATCAGTTGGGCTTAGATACAAGCTGTTGAAACCCTTTACCCCGCTTGGATTTGGTTAATACTTGGTTTATTGGATGCGCACCATTGGATAGTACGTCACCATACTTTAAAACCGGTTCCCACCATTTTTTTTCAGCTTGATTTTTTGATGAAAAACGGACTTTTTGCTTTTTCATGTTATGGATCAGTTGGGCTTAGATAAAAGCTGTTGAAACCCTTTACCCCGCTTGGATTTGGTTAATACTTGGTTTATTGGATGCGCACCATTGGATAGTACGTCACCATACTTTAAAACCGGTTCCCACCATTTTTTTCAGCATGACTTTTGATGAAAAACGGACTTTTTGCTTTTTCATGTTATGGATCAGTTGGGCTTAGATACAAGCTGTTGAAACCCTTTACCCCGCTTGGATTTGGTTAATACTTGGTTTATTGGATGCGCACCATTGGATAGTACGTCACCATACTTTAAAACCGGTTCCCACCATTTTTTTTCAGCTTGATTTTTTGATGAAAAACGGACTTTTTGCTTTTTCATGTTATGGATCAGTTGGGCTTAGATAAAAGCTGTTGAAACCCTTTACCCCGCTTGGATTTGGTTAATACTTGGTTTATTGGATGCGCACCATTGGATAGTACGTCACCATACTTTAAAACCGGTTCCCACCATTTTTTTCAGCATGACTTTTGATGAAAAACGGACTTTTTGCTTTTTCATGTTATGGATCAGTTGGGCTTAGATACAAGCTGTTGAAACCCTTTACCCCGCTTGGATTTGGTTAATACTTGGTTTATTGGATGCGCACCATTGGATAGTACGTCACCATACTTTAAAACCGGTTCCCACCATTTTTTTTCAGCTTGATTTTTTGATGAAAAACGGACTTTTTGCTTTTTCATGTTATGGATCAGTTGGGCTTAGATAAAAGCTGTTGAAACCCTTTACCCCGCTTGGATTTGGTTAATACTTGGTTTATTGGATGCGCACCATTGGATAGTACGTCACCATACTTTAAAACCGGTTCCCACCATTTTTTTCAGCATGACTTTTGATGAAAAACGGACTTTTTGCTTTTTCATGTTATGGATCAGTTGGGCTTAGATACAAGCTGTTGAAACCCTTTACCCCGCTTGGATTTGGTTAATACTTGGTTTATTGGATGCGCACCATTGGATAGTACGTCACCATACTTTAAAACCGGTTCCCACCATTTTTTTTCAGCTTGATTTTTTGATGAAAAACGGACTTTTTGCTTTTTCATGTTATGGATCAGTTGGGCTTAGATAAAAGCTGTTGAAACCCTTTACCCCGCTTGGATTTGGTTAATACTTGGTTTATTGGATGCGCACCATTGGATAGTACGTCACCATACTTTAAAACCGGTTCCCACCATTTTTTTCAGCATGACTTTTGATGAAAAACGGACTTTTTGCTTTTTCATGTTATGGATCAGTTGGGCTTAGATACAAGCTGTTGAAACCCTTTACCCCGCTTGGATTTGGTTAATACTTGGTTTATTGGATGCGCACCATTGGATAGTACGTCACCATACTTTAAAACCGGTTCCCACCATTTTTTTTCAGCTTGATTTTTTGATGAAAAACGGACTTTTTGCTTTTTCATGTTATGGATCAGTTGGGCTTAGATAAAAGCTGTTGAAACCCTTTACCCCGCTTGGATTTGGTTAATACTTGGTTTATTGGATGCGCACCATTGGATAGTACGTCACCATACTTTAAAACCGGTTCCCACCATTTTTTTCAGCATGACTTTTGATGAAAAACGGACTTTTTGCTTTTTAATGTTATGGATCAGTTGGGCTTAGATACAAGCTGTTGAAACCCTTTACCCCGCTTGGATTTGGTTAATACTTGGTTTATTGGATGCGCACCATTGGATAGTACGTCACCATACTTTAAAACCGGTTCCCACCATTTTTTTTCAGCTTGATTTTTTGATGAAAAACGGACTTTTTGCTTTTTCATGTTATGGATCAGTTGGGCTTAGATAAAAGCTGTTGAAACCCTTTACCCCGCTTGGATTTGGTTAATACTTGGTTTATTGGATGCGCACCATTGGATAGTACGTCACCATACTTTAAAACCGGTTCCCACCATTTTTTTCAGCATGACTTTTGATGAAAAACGGACTTTTTGCTTTTTCATGTTATGGATCAGTTGGGCTTAGATACAAGCTGTTGAAACCCTTTACCCCGCTTGGATTTGGTTAATACTTGGTTTATTGGATGCGCACCATTGGATAGTACGTCACCATACTTTAAAACCGGTTCCCACCATTTTTTTTCAGCTTGATTTTTTGATGAAAAACGGACTTTTTGCTTTTTCATGTTATGGATCAGTTGGGCTTAGATAAAAGCTGTTGAAACCCTTTACCCCGCTTGGATTTGGTTAATACTTGGTTTATTGGATGCGCACCATTGGATAGTACGTCACCATACTTTAAAACCGGTTCCCACCATTTTTTTCAGCATGACTTTTGATGAAAAACGGACTTTTTGCTTTTTCATGTTATGGATCAGTTGGGCTTAGATACAAGCTGTTGAAACCCTTTACCCCGCTTGGATTTGGTTAATACTTGGTTTATTGGATGCGCACCATTGGATAGTACGTCACCATACTTTAAAACCGGTTCCCACCATTTTTTTTCAGCTTGATTTTTTGATGAAAAACGGACTTTTTGCTTTTTCATGTTATGGATCAGTTGGGCTTAGATAAAAGCTGTTGAAACCCTTTACCCCGCTTGGATTTGGTTAATACTTGGTTTATTGGATGCGCACCATTGGATAGTACGTCACCATACTTTAAAACCGGTTCCCACCATTTTTTTCAGCATGACTTTTGATGAAAAACGGACTTTTTGCTTTTTCATGTTATGGATCAGTTGGGCTTAGATACAAGCTGTTGAAACCCTTTACCCCGCTTGGATTTGGTTAATACTTGGTTTATTGGATGCGCACCATTGGATAGTACGTCACCATACTTTAAAACCGGTTCCCACCATTTTTTTTCAGCTTGATTTTTTGATGAAAAACGGACTTTTTGCTTTTTCATGTTATGGATCAGTTGGGCTTAGATAAAAGCTGTTGAAACCCTTTACCCCGCTTGGATTTGGTTAATACTTGGTTTATTGGATGCGCACCATTGGATAGTACGTCACCATACTTTAAAACCGGTTCCCACCATTTTTTTCAGCATGACTTTTGATGAAAAACGGACTTTTTGCTTTTTCATGTTATGGATCAGTTGGGCTTAGATACAAGCTGTTGAAACCCTTTACCCCGCTTGGATTTGGTTAATACTTGGTTTATTGGATGCGCACCATTGGATAGTACGTCACCATACTTTAAAACCGGTTCCCACCATTTTTTTTCAGCTTGATTTTTTGATGAAAAACGGACTTTTTGCTTTTTCATGTTATGGATCAGTTGGGCTTAGATAAAAGCTGTTGAAACCCTTTACCCCGCTTGGATTTGGTTAATACTTGGTTTATTGGATGCGCACCATTGGATAGTACGTCACCATACTTTAAAACCGGTTCCCACCATTTTTTTCAGCATGACTTTTGATGAAAAACGGACTTTTTGCTTTTTCATGTTATGGATCAGTTGGGCTTAGATACAAGCTGTTGAAACCCTTTACCCCGCTTGGATTTGGTTAATACTTGGTTTATTGGATGCGCACCATTGGATAGTACGTCACCATACTTTAAAACCGGTTCCCACCATTTTTTTTCAGCTTGATTTTTTGATGAAAAACGGACTTTTTGCTTTTTCATGTTATGGATCAGTTGGGCTTAGATAAAAGCTGTTGAAACCCTTTACCCCGCTTGGATTTGGTTAATACTTGGTTTATTGGATGCGCACCATTGGATAGTACGTCACCATACTTTAAAACCGGTTCCCACCATTTTTTTCAGCATGACTTTTGATGAAAAACGGACTTTTTGCTTTTTCATGTTATGGATCAGTTGGGCTTAGATACAAGCTGTTGAAACCCAACCCTTTACCCCGCTTGGATTTGGTTAATACTTGGTTTATTGGATGCGCACCATTGGATAGTACGTCACCATACTTTAAAACCGGTTCCCACCATTTTTTTCAGCTTGATTTTTGATGAAAAACGGACTTTTTGCTTTTTCATGTTATGGATCAGTTGGGCTTAGATAAAAGCTGTTGAAACCCTTTACCCGCTTGGATTTGGTTAATACTTGGTTTATTGGATGCGCACCATTGGATAGTACGTCACCATACTTTAAAACCGGTTTCCCACCATTTTTTTCAGCATGACTTTTTGATGAAAAACGGACTTTTTGCTTTTTCATGTTATGGATCAGTTGGGCTTAGATACAAGCTGTTGAAACCCTTTACCCCGCTTGGATTTGGTTAATACTTGGTTTATTGATGCGCACCATTGGATAGTACGTCACCATACTTTAAAACCGGTTCCCACCATTTTTTTTCAGCTTGATTTTTTGATGAAAAACGGACTTTTTGCTTTTTCATGTTATGGATCAGTTGGGCTTAGATAAAAGCTGTTGAAACCCTTTACCCCGCTTGGATTTGGTTAATACTTGGTTTATTGGATGCGCACCATTGGATAGTACGTCACCATACTTTAAAACCGGTTCCCACCATTTTTTTCAGCATGACTTTTGATGAAAAACGGACTTTTTGCTTTTTCATGTTATGGATCAGTTGGCTTAGATACAAGCTGTTGAAACCCTTTACCCGCTTGGATTTGGTTAATACTTGGTTTATTGGATGCGCACCATTGGATAGTACGTCACCATACTTTAAAACCGGTTCCCACCATTTTTTTTCAGCTTGATTTTTTGATGAAAAACGGACTTTTTGCTTTTTCATGTTATGGATCAGTTGGGCTTAGATAAAAGCTGTTGAAACCCTTTACCCCGCTTGGATTTGGTTAATACTTGGTTTATTGGATGCGCACCATTGGATAGTACGTCACCATACTTTAAAACCGGTTCCCACCATTTTTTTCAGCATGACTTTTGATGAAAAACGGACTTTTTGCTTTTTCATGTTATGGATCAGTTGGGCTTAGATACAAGCTGTTGAAACCCTTTACCCCGCTTGGATTTGGTTAATACTTGGTTTATTGGATGCGCACCATTGGATAGTACGTCACCATACTTTAAAAACCGGTTCCCACCATTTTTTTTCAGCTTGATTTTTTGATGAAAAACGGACTTTTTGCTTTTTCATGTTATGGATCAGTTGGGCTTAGATAAAAGCTGTTGAAACCCTTTACCCCGCTTGGATTTGGTTAATACTTGGTTTATTGGATGCGCACCATTGGATAGTACGTCACCATACTTTAAAACCGGTTCCCACCATTTTTTTCAGCATGACTTTTGATGAAAAACGGACTTTTTGCTTTTCATGTTATGGATCAGTTGGGCTTAGATACAAGCTGTTGAAACCCTTTACCCCGCTTGGATTTGGTTAATACTTGGTTTATTGGATGCGCACCATTGGATAGTACGTCACCATACTTTAAAACCGGTTCCCACCATTTTTTTTCAGCTTGATTTTTTGATGAAAAACGGACTTTTTGCTTTTTCATGTTATGGATCAGTTGGGCTTAGATAAAAGCTGTTGAAACCCTTTACCCCGCTTGGATTTGGTTAATACTTGGTTTATTGGATGCGCACCATTGGATAGTACGTCACCATACTTTAAAACCGGTTCCCACCATTTTTTTCAGCATGACTTTTGATGAAAAACGGACTTTTTGCTTTTTCATGTTATGGATCAGTTGGGCTTAGATACAAGCTGTTGAAACCCTTTACCCCGCTTGGATTTGGTTAATACTTGGTTTATTGGATGCGCACCATTGGATAGTACGTCACCATACTTTAAAACCGGTTCCCACCATTTTTTTTCAGCTTGATTTTTTGATGAAAAACGGACTTTTTGCTTTTTCATGTTATGGATCAGTTGGGCTTAGATAAAAGCTGTTGAAACCCTTTACCCCGCTTGGATTTGGTTAATACTTGGTTTATTGGATGCGCACCATTGGATAGTACGTCACCATACTTTAAAACCGGTTCCCACCATTTTTTTCAGCATGACTTTTGATGAAAAACGGACTTTTTGCTTTTTCATGTTATGGATCAGTTGGGCTTAGATACAAGCTGTTGAAACCCTTTACCCCGCTTGGATTTGGTTAATACTTGGTTTATTGGATGCGCACCATTGGATAGTACGTCACCATACTTTAAAACCGGTTCCCACCATTTTTTTTCAGCTTGATTTTTGATGAAAAACGGACTTTTTGCTTTTTCATGTTATGGATCAGTTGGGCTTAGATAAAAGCTGTTGAAACCCTTTACCCCGCTTGGATTTGGTTAATACTTGGTTTATTGGATGCGCACCATTGGATAGTACGTCACCATACTTTAAAACCGGTTCCCACCATTTTTTTCAGCATGACTTTTGATGAAAAACGGACTTTTTGCTTTTTCATGTTATGGATCAGTTGGGCTTAGATACAAGCTGTTGAAACCCTTTACCCCGCTTGGATTTGGTTAATACTTGGTTTATTGGATGCGCACCATTGGATAGTACGTCACCATACTTTAAAACCGGTTCCCACCATTTTTTTTCAGCTTGATTTTTTGATGAAAAACGGACTTTTTGCTTTTTCATGTTATGGATCAGTTGGGCTTAGATAAAAGCTGTTGAAACCCTTTACCCCGCTTGGATTTGGTTAATACTTGGTTTATTGGATGCGCACCATTGGATAGTACGTCACCATACTTTAAAACCGGTTCCCACCATTTTTTTCAGCATGACTTTTGATGAAAAACGGACTTTTTGCTTTTTCATGTTATGGATCAGTTGGGCTTAGATACAAGCTGTTGAAACCCTTTACCCCGCTTGGATTTGGTTAATACTTGGTTTATTGGATGCGCACCATTGGATAGTACGTCACCATACTTTAAAACCGGTTCCCACCATTTTTTTTCAGCTTGATTTTTTGATGAAAAACGGACTTTTTGCTTTTTCATGTTATGGATCAGTTGGGCTTAGATAAAAGCTGTTGAAACCCTTTACCCCGCTTGGATTTGGTTAATACTTGGTTTATTGGATGCGCACCATTGGATAGTACGTCACCATACTTTAAAACCGGTTCCCACCATTTTTTTCAGCATGACTTTTGATGAAAAACGGACTTTTTGCTTTTTCATGTTATGGATCAGTTGGGCTTAGATACAAGCTGTTGAAACCCTTTACCCCGCTTGGATTTGGTTAATACTTGGTTTATTGGATGCGCACCATTGGATAGTACGTCACCATACTTTAAAACCGGTTCCCACCATTTTTTTTCAGCTTGATTTTTTGATGAAAAACGGACTTTTTGCTTTTTCATGTTATGGATCAGTTGGGCTTAGATAAAAGCTGTTGAAACCCTTTACCCCGCTTGGATTTGGTTAATACTTGGTTTATTGGATGCGCACCATTGGATAGTACGTCACCATACTTTAAAACCGGTTCCCACCATTTTTTTCAGCATGACTTTTGATGAAAAACGGACTTTTTGCTTTTTCATGTTATGGATCAGTTGGGCTTAGATACAAGCTGTTGAAACCCTTTACCCCGCTTGGATTTGGTTAATACTTGGTTTATTGGATGCGCACCATTGGATAGTACGTCACCATACTTTAAAACCGGTTCCCACCATTTTTTTTCAGCTTGATTTTTTGATGAAAAACGGACTTTTTGCTTTTTCATGTTATGGATCAGTTGGGCTTAGATAAAAGCTGTTGAAACCCTTTACCCCGCTTGGATTTGGTTAATACTTGGTTTATTGGATGCGCACCATTGGATAGTACGTCACCATACTTTAAAACCGGTTCCCACCATTTTTTTCAGCATGACTTTTGATGAAAAACGGACTTTTTGCTTTTTCATGTTATGGATCAGTTGGGCTTAGATACAAGCTGTTGAAACCCTTTACCCCGCTTGGATTTGGTTAATACTTGGTTTATTGGATGCGCACCATTGGATAGTACGTCACCATACTTTAAAACCGGTTCCCACCATTTTTTTTCAGCTTGATTTTTTGATGAAAAACGGACTTTTTGCTTTTTCATGTTATGGATCAGTTGGGCTTAGATAAAAGCTGTTGAAACCCTTTACCCCGCTTGGATTTGGTTAATACTTGGTTTATTGGATGCGCACCATTGGATAGTACGTCACCATACTTTAAAACCGGTTCCCACCATTTTTTTCAGCATGACTTTTGATGAAAAACGGACTTTTTGCTTTTTCATGTTATGGATCAGTTGGGCTTAGATACAAGCTGTTGAAACCCTTTACCCCGCTTGGATTTGGTTAATACTTGGTTTATTGGATGCGCACCATTGGATAGTACGTCACCATACTTTAAAACCGGTTCCCACCATTTTTTTTCAGCTTGATTTTTTGATGAAAAACGGACTTTTTGCTTTTTCATGTTATGGATCAGTTGGGCTTAGATAAAAGCTGTTGAAACCCTTTACCCCGCTTGGATTTGGTTAATACTTGGTTTATTGGATGCGCACCATTGGATAGTACGTCACCATACTTTAAAACCGGTTCCCACCATTTTTTTCAGCATGACTTTTGATGAAAAACGGACTTTTTGCTTTTTCATGTTATGGATCAGTTGGGCTTAGATACAAGCTGTTGAAACCCTTTACCCCGCTTGGATTTGGTTAATACTTGGTTTATTGGATGCGCACCATTGGATAGTACGTCACCATACTTTAAAACCGGTTCCCACCATTTTTTTTCAGCTTGATTTTTTGATGAAAAACGGACTTTTTGCTTTTTCATGTTATGGATCAGTTGGGCTTAGATAAAAGCTGTTGAAACCCTTTACCCCGCTTGGATTTGGTTAATACTTGGTTTATTGGATGCGCACCATTGGATAGTACGTCACCATACTTTAAAACCGGTTCCCACCATTTTTTTCAGCATGACTTTTGATGAAAAACGGACTTTTTGCTTTTTCATGTTATGGATCAGTTGGGCTTAGATACAAGCTGTTGAAACCCTTTACCCCGCTTGGATTTGGTTAATACTTGGTTTATTGGATGCGCACCATTGGATAGTACGTCACCATACTTTAAAACCGGTTCCCACCATTTTTTTTCAGCTTGATTTTTTGATGAAAAACGGACTTTTTGCTTTTTCATGTTATGGATCAGTTGGGCTTAGATAAAAGCTGTTGAAACCCTTTACCCCGCTTGGATTTGGTTAATACTTGGTTTATTGGATGCGCACCATTGGATAGTACGTCACCATACTTTAAAACCGGTTCCCACCATTTTTTTCAGCATGACTTTTGATGAAAAACGGACTTTTTGCTTTTTCATGTTATGGATCAGTTGGGCTTAGATACAAGCTGTTGAAACCCTTTACCCCGCTTGGATTTGGTTAATACTTGGTTTATTGGATGCGCACCATTGGATAGTACGTCACCATACTTTAAAACCGGTTCCCACCATTTTTTTTCAGCTTGATTTTTTGATGAAAAACGGACTTTTTGCTTTTTCATGTTATGGATCAGTTGGGCTTAGATAAAAGCTGTTGAAACCCTTTACCCCGCTTGGATTTGGTTAATACTTGGTTTATTGGATGCGCACCATTGGATAGTACGTCACCATACTTTAAAACCGGTTCCCACCATTTTTTTCAGCATGACTTTTGATGAAAAACGGACTTTTTGCTTTTTCATGTTATGGATCAGTTGGGCTTAGATACAAGCTGTTGAAACCCTTTACCCCGCTTGGATTTGGTTAATACTTGGTTTATTGGATGCGCACCATTGGATAGTACGTCACCATACTTTAAAACCGGTTCCCACCATTTTTTTTCAGCTTGATTTTTTGATGAAAAACGGACTTTTTGCTTTTTCATGTTATGGATCAGTTGGGCTTAGATAAAAGCTGTTGAAACCCTTTACCCCGCTTGGATTTGGTTAATACTTGGTTTATTGGATGCGCACCATTGGATAGTACGTCACCATACTTTAAAACCGGTTCCCACCATTTTTTTCAGCATGACTTTTGATGAAAAACGGACTTTTTGCTTTTTCATGTTATGGATCAGTTGGGCTTAGATACAAGCTGTTGAAACCCTTTACCCCGCTTGGATTTGGTTAATACTTGGTTTATTGGATGCGCACCATTGGATAGTACGTCACCATACTTTAAAACCGGTTCCCACCATTTTTTTTCAGCTTGATTTTTTGATGAAAAACGGACTTTTTGCTTTTTCATGTTATGGATCAGTTGGGCTTAGATAAAAGCTGTTGAAACCCTTTACCCCGCTTGGATTTGGTTAATACTTGGTTTATTGGATGCGCACCATTGGATAGTACGTCACCATACTTTAAAACCGGTTCCCACCATTTTTTTCAGCATGACTTTTGATGAAAAACGGACTTTTTGCTTTTTCATGTTATGGATCAGTTGGGCTTAGATACAAGCTGTTGAAACCCTTTACCCCGCTTGGATTTGGTTAATACTTGGTTTATTGGATGCGCACCATTGGATAGTACGTCACCATACTTTAAAACCGGTTCCCACCATTTTTTTTCAGCTTGATTTTTTGATGAAAAACGGACTTTTTGCTTTTTCATGTTATGGATCAGTTGGGCTTAGATAAAAGCTGTTGAAACCCTTTACCCCGCTTGGATTTGGTTAATACTTGGTTTATTGGATGCGCACCATTGGATAGTACGTCACCATACTTTAAAACCGGTTCCCACCATTTTTTTCAGCATGACTTTTGATGAAAAACGGACTTTTTGCTTTTTCATGTTATGGATCAGTTGGGCTTAGATACAAGCTGTTGAAACCCTTTACCCCGCTTGGATTTGGTTAATACTTGGTTTATTGGATGCGCACCATTGGATAGTACGTCACCATACTTTAAAACCGGTTCCCACCATTTTTTTTCAGCTTGATTTTTTGATGAAAAACGGACTTTTTGCTTTTTCATGTTATGGATCAGTTGGGCTTAGATAAAAGCTGTTGAAACCCTTTACCCCGCTTGGATTTGGTTAATACTTGGTTTATTGGATGCGCACCATTGGATAGTACGTCACCATACTTTAAAACCGGTTCCCACCATTTTTTTCAGCATGACTTTTGATGAAAAACGGACTTTTTGCTTTTTCATGTTATGGATCAGTTGGGCTTAGATACAAGCTGTTGAAACCCTTTACCCCGCTTGGATTTGGTTAATACTTGGTTTATTGGATGCGCACCATTGGATAGTACGTCACCATACTTTAAAACCGGTTCCCACCATTTTTTTTCAGCTTGATTTTTTGATGAAAAACGGACTTTTTGCTTTTTCATGTTATGGATCAGTTGGGCTTAGATAAAAGCTGTTGAAACCCTTTACCCCGCTTGGATTTGGTTAATACTTGGTTTATTGGATGCGCACCATTGGATAGTACGTCACCATACTTTAAAACCGGTTCCCACCATTTTTTTCAGCATGACTTTTGATGAAAAACGGACTTTTTGCTTTTTCATGTTATGGATCAGTTGGGCTTAGATACAAGCTGTTGAAACCCTTTACCCCGCTTGGATTTGGTTAATACTTGGTTTATTGGATGCGCACCATTGGATAGTACGTCACCATACTTTAAAACCGGTTCCCACCATTTTTTTTCAGCTTGATTTTTTGATGAAAAACGGACTTTTTGCTTTTTCATGTTATGGATCAGTTGGGCTTAGATAAAAGCTGTTGAAACCCTTTACCCCGCTTGGATTTGGTTAATACTTGGTTTATTGGATGCGCACCATTGGATAGTACGTCACCATACTTTAAAACCGGTTCCCACCATTTTTTTCAGCATGACTTTTGATGAAAAACGGACTTTTTGCTTTTTCATGTTATGGATCAGTTGGGCTTAGATACAAGCTGTTGAAACCCTTTACCCCGCTTGGATTTGGTTAATACTTGGTTTATTGGATGCGCACCATTGGATAGTACGTCACCATACTTTAAAACCGGTTCCCACCATTTTTTTTCAGCTTGATTTTTTGATGAAAAACGGACTTTTTGCTTTTTCATGTTATGGATCAGTTGGGCTTAGATAAAAGCTGTTGAAACCCTTTACCCCGCTTGGATTTGGTTAATACTTGGTTTATTGGATGCGCACCATTGGATAGTACGTCACCATACTTTAAAACCGGTTCCCACCATTTTTTTCAGCATGACTTTTGATGAAAAACGGACTTTTTGCTTTTTCATGTTATGGATCAGTTGGGCTTAGATACAAGCTGTTGAAACCCTTTACCCCGCTTGGATTTGGTTAATACTTGGTTTATTGGATGCGCACCATTGGATAGTACGTCACCATACTTTAAAACCGGTTCCCACCATTTTTTTTCAGCTTGATTTTTTGATGAAAAACGGACTTTTTGCTTTTTCATGTTATGGATCAGTTGGGCTTAGATAAAAGCTGTTGAAACCCTTTACCCCGCTTGGATTTGGTTAATACTTGGTTTATTGGATGCGCACCATTGGATAGTACGTCACCATACTTTAAAACCGGTTCCCACCATTTTTTTCAGCATGACTTTTGATGAAAAACGGACTTTTTGCTTTTTCATGTTATGGATCAGTTGGGCTTAGATACAAGCTGTTGAAACCCTTTACCCCGCTTGGATTTGGTTAATACTTGGTTTATTGGATGCGCACCATTGGATAGTACGTCACCATACTTTAAAACCGGTTCCCACCATTTTTTTTCAGCTTGATTTTTTGATGAAAAACGGACTTTTTGCTTTTTCATGTTATGGATCAGTTGGGCTTAGATAAAAGCTGTTGAAACCCTTTACCCCGCTTGGATTTGGTTAATACTTGGTTTATTGGATGCGCACCATTGGATAGTACGTCACCATACTTTAAAACCGGTTCCCACCATTTTTTTCAGCATGACTTTTGATGAAAAACGGACTTTTTGCTTTTTCATGTTATGGATCAGTTGGGCTTAGATACAAGCTGTTGAAACCCTTTACCCCGCTTGGATTTGGTTAATACTTGGTTTATTGGATGCGCACCATTGGATAGTACGTCACCATACTTTAAAACCGGTTCCCACCATTTTTTTTCAGCTTGATTTTTTGATGAAAAACGGACTTTTTGCTTTTTCATGTTATGGATCAGTTGGGCTTAGATAAAAGCTGTTGAAACCCTTTACCCCGCTTGGATTTGGTTAATACTTGGTTTATTGGATGCGCACCATTGGATAGTACGTCACCATACTTTAAAACCGGTTCCCACCATTTTTTTCAGCATGACTTTTGATGAAAAACGGACTTTTTGCTTTTTCATGTTATGGATCAGTTGGGCTTAGATACAAGCTGTTGAAACCCTTTACCCCGCTTGGATTTGGTTAATACTTGGTTTATTGGATGCGCACCATTGGATAGTACGTCACCATACTTTAAAACCGGTTCCCACCATTTTTTTTCAGCTTGATTTTTTGATGAAAAACGGACTTTTTGCTTTTTCATGTTATGGATCAGTTGGGCTTAGATAAAAGCTGTTGAAACCCTTTACCCCGCTTGGATTTGGTTAATACTTGGTTTATTGGATGCGCACCATTGGATAGTACGTCACCATACTTTAAAACCGGTTCCCACCATTTTTTTCAGCATGACTTTTGATGAAAAACGGACTTTTTGCTTTTTCATGTTATGGATCAGTTGGGCTTAGATACAAGCTGTTGAAACCCTTTACCCCGCTTGGATTTGGTTAATACTTGGTTTATTGGATGCGCACCATTGGATAGTACGTCACCATACTTTAAAACCGGTTCCCACCATTTTTTTTCAGCTTGATTTTTTGATGAAAAACGGACTTTTTGCTTTTTCATGTTATGGATCAGTTGGGCTTAGATAAAAGCTGTTGAAACCCTTTACCCCGCTTGGATTTGGTTAATACTTGGTTTATTGGATGCGCACCATTGGATAGTACGTCACCATACTTTAAAACCGGTTCCCACCATTTTTTTCAGCATGACTTTTGATGAAAAACGGACTTTTTGCTTTTTCATGTTATGGATCAGTTGGGCTTAGATACAAGCTGTTGAAACCCTTTACCCCGCTTGGATTTGGTTAATACTTGGTTTATTGGATGCGCACCATTGGATAGTACGTCACCATACTTTAAAACCGGTTCCCACCATTTTTTTCAGCATGACTTTTGATGAAAAACGGACTTTTTGCTTTTTCATGTTATGGATCAGTTGGGCTTAGATACAAGCTGTTGAAACCCTTTACCCCGCTTGGATTTGGTTAATACTTGGTTTATTGGATGCGCACCATTGGATAGTACGTCACCATACTTTAAAACCGGTTCCCACCATTTTTTTTCAGCTTGACTTTTTGATGAAAAACGGACTTTTTGCTTTTTCATGTTATGGATCAGTTGGGCTTAGATAAAAGCTGTTGAAACCCTTTACCCCGCTTGGATTTGGTTAATACTTGGTTTATTGGATGCGCACCATTGGATAGTACGTCACCATACTTTAAAACCGGTTCCCACCATTTTTTTCAGCATGACTTTTGATGAAAAACGGACTTTTTGCTTTTTCATGTTATGGATCAGTTGGGCTTAGATACAAGCTGTTGAAACCCTTTACCCCGCTTGGATTTGGTTAATACTTGGTTTATTGGATGCGCACCATTGGATAGTACGTCACCATACTTTAAAACCGGTTCCCACCATTTTTTTTCAGCTTGATTTTTTGATGAAAAACGGACTTTTTGCTTTTTCATGTTATGGATCAGTTGGGCTTAGATAAAAGCTGTTGAAACCCTTTACCCCGCTTGGATTTGGTTAATACTTGGTTTATTGGATGCGCACCATTGGATAGTACGTCACCATACTTTAAAACCGGTTCCCACCATTTTTTTCAGCATGACTTTTGATGAAAAACGGACTTTTTGCTTTTTCATGTTATGGATCAGTTGGGCTTAGATACAAGCTGTTGAAACCCTTTACCCCGCTTGGATTTGGTTAATACTTGGTTTATTGGATGCGCACCATTGGATAGTACGTCACCATACTTTAAAACCGGTTCCCACCATTTTTTTTCAGCTTGATTTTTTGATGAAAAACGGACTTTTTGCTTTTTCATGTTATGGATCAGTTGGGCTTAGATAAAAGCTGTTGAAACCCTTTACCCCGCTTGGATTTGGTTAATACTTGGTTTATTGGATGCGCACCATTGGATAGTACGTCACCATACTTTAAAACCGGTTCCCACCATTTTTTTCAGCATGACTTTTGATGAAAAACGGACTTTTTGCTTTTTCATGTTATGGATCAGTTGGGCTTAGATACAAGCTGTTGAAACCCTTTACCCCGCTTGGATTTGGTTAATACTTGGTTTATTGGATGCGCACCATTGGATAGTACGTCACCATACTTTAAAACCGGTTCCCACCATTTTTTTTCAGCTTGATTTTTTGATGAAAAACGGACTTTTTGCTTTTTCATGTTATGGATCAGTTGGGCTTAGATAAAAGCTGTTGAAACCCTTTACCCCGCTTGGATTTGGTTAATACTTGGTTTATTGGATGCGCACCATTGGATAGTACGTCACCATACTTTAAAACCGGTTCCCACCATTTTTTTCAGCATGACTTTTGATGAAAAACGGACTTTTTGCTTTTTCATGTTATGGATCAGTTGGGCTTAGATACAAGCTGTTGAAACCCTTTACCCCGCTTGGATTTGGTTAATACTTGGTTTATTGGATGCGCACCATTGGATAGTACGTCACCATACTTTAAAACCGGTTCCCACCATTTTTTTTCAGCTTGATTTTTTGATGAAAAACGGACTTTTTGCTTTTTCATGTTATGGATCAGTTGGGCTTAGATAAAAGCTGTTGAAACCCTTTACCCCGCTTGGATTTGGTTAATACTTGGTTTATTGGATGCGCACCATTGGATAGTACGTCACCATACTTTAAAACCGGTTCCCACCATTTTTTTCAGCATGACTTTTGATGAAAAACGGACTTTTTGCTTTTTCATGTTATGGATCAGTTGGGCTTAGATACAAGCTGTTGAAACCCTTTACCCCGCTTGGATTTGGTTAATACTTGGTTTATTGGATGCGCACCATTGGATAGTACGTCACCATACTTTAAAACCGGTTCCCACCATTTTTTTTCAGCTTGATTTTTTGATGAAAAACGGACTTTTTGCTTTTTCATGTTATGGATCAGTTGGGCTTAGATAAAAGCTGTTGAAACCCTTTACCCCGCTTGGATTTGGTTAATACTTGGTTTATTGGATGCGCACCATTGGATAGTACGTCACCATACTTTAAAACCGGTTCCCACCATTTTTTTCAGCATGACTTTTGATGAAAAACGGACTTTTTGCTTTTTCATGTTATGGATCAGTTGGGCTTAGATACAAGCTGTTGAAACCCTTTACCCCGCTTGGATTTGGTTAATACTTGGTTTATTGGATGCGCACCATTGGATAGTACGTCACCATACTTTAAAACCGGTTCCCACCATTTTTTTTCAGCTTGATTTTTTGATGAAAAACGGACTTTTTGCTTTTTCATGTTATGGATCAGTTGGGCTTAGATAAAAGCTGTTGAAACCCTTTACCCCGCTTGGATTTGGTTAATACTTGGTTTATTGGATGCGCACCATTGGATAGTACGTCACCATACTTTAAAACCGGTTCCCACCATTTTTTTCAGCATGACTTTTGATGAAAAACGGACTTTTTGCTTTTTCATGTTATGGATCAGTTGGGCTTAGATACAAGCTGTTGAAACCCTTTACCCCGCTTGGATTTGGTTAATACTTGGTTTATTGGATGCGCACCATTGGATAGTACGTCACCATACTTTAAAACCGGTTCCCACCATTTTTTTTCAGCTTGATTTTTTGATGAAAAACGGACTTTTTGCTTTTTCATGTTATGGATCAGTTGGGCTTAGATAAAAGCTGTTGAAACCCTTTACCCCGCTTGGATTTGGTTAATACTTGGTTTATTGGATGCGCACCATTGGATAGTACGTCACCATACTTTAAAACCGGTTCCCACCATTTTTTTCAGCATGACTTTTGATGAAAAACGGACTTTTTGCTTTTTCATGTTATGGATCAGTTGGGCTTAGATACAAGCTGTTGAAACCCTTTACCCCGCTTGGATTTGGTTAATACTTGGTTTATTGGATGCGCACCATTGGATAGTACGTCACCATACTTTAAAACCGGTTCCCACCATTTTTTTTCAGCTTGATTTTTTGATGAAAAACGGACTTTTTGCTTTTTCATGTTATGGATCAGTTGGGCTTAGATAAAAGCTGTTGAAACCCTTTACCCCGCTTGGATTTGGTTAATACTTGGTTTATTGGATGCGCACCATTGGATAGTACGTCACCATACTTTAAAACCGGTTCCCACCATTTTTTTCAGCATGACTTTTGATGAAAAACGGACTTTTTGCTTTTTCATGTTATGGATCAGTTGGGCTTAGATACAAGCTGTTGAAACCCTTTACCCCGCTTGGATTTGGTTAATACTTGGTTTATTGGATGCGCACCATTGGATAGTACGTCACCATACTTTAAAACCGGTTCCCACCATTTTTTTTCAGCTTGATTTTTTGATGAAAAACGGACTTTTTGCTTTTTCATGTTATGGATCAGTTGGGCTTAGATAAAAGCTGTTGAAACCCTTTACCCCGCTTGGATTTGGTTAATACTTGGTTTATTGGATGCGCACCATTGGATAGTACGTCACCATACTTTAAAACCGGTTCCCACCATTTTTTTCAGCATGACTTTTGATGAAAAACGGACTTTTTGCTTTTTCATGTTATGGATCAGTTGGGCTTAGATACAAGCTGTTGAAACCCTTTACCCCGCTTGGATTTGGTTAATACTTGGTTTATTGGATGCGCACCATTGGATAGTACGTCACCATACTTTAAAACCGGTTCCCACCATTTTTTTTCAGCTTGATTTTTTGATGAAAAACGGACTTTTTGCTTTTTCATGTTATGGATCAGTTGGGCTTAGATAAAAGCTGTTGAAACCCTTTACCCCGCTTGGATTTGGTTAATACTTGGTTTATTGGATGCGCACCATTGGATAGTACGTCACCATACTTTAAAACCGGTTCCCACCATTTTTTTCAGCATGACTTTTGATGAAAAACGGACTTTTTGCTTTTTCATGTTATGGATCAGTTGGGCTTAGATACAAGCTGTTGAAACCCTTTACCCCGCTTGGATTTGGTTAATACTTGGTTTATTGGATGCGCACCATTGGATAGTACGTCACCATACTTTAAAACCGGTTCCCACCATTTTTTTTCAGCTTGATTTTTTGATGAAAAACGGACTTTTTGCTTTTTCATGTTATGGATCAGTTGGGCTTAGATAAAAGCTGTTGAAACCCTTTACCCCGCTTGGATTTGGTTAATACTTGGTTTATTGGATGCGCACCATTGGATAGTACGTCACCATACTTTAAAACCGGTTCCCACCATTTTTTTCAGCATGACTTTTGATGAAAAACGGACTTTTTGCTTTTTCATGTTATGGATCAGTTGGGCTTAGATACAAGCTGTTGAAACCCTTTACCCCGCTTGGATTTGGTTAATACTTGGTTTATTGGATGCGCACCATTGGATAGTACGTCACCATACTTTAAAACCGGTTCCCACCATTTTTTTTCAGCTTGATTTTTTGATGAAAAACGGACTTTTTGCTTTTTCATGTTATGGATCAGTTGGGCTTAGATAAAAGCTGTTGAAACCCTTTACCCCGCTTGGATTTGGTTAATACTTGGTTTATTGGATGCGCACCATTGGATAGTACGTCACCATACTTTAAAACCGGTTCCCACCATTTTTTTCAGCATGACTTTTGATGAAAAACGGACTTTTTGCTTTTTCATGTTATGGATCAGTTGGGCTTAGATACAAGCTGTTGAAACCCTTTACCCCGCTTGGATTTGGTTAATACTTGGTTTATTGGATGCGCACCATTGGATAGTACGTCACCATACTTTAAAACCGGTTCCCACCATTTTTTTTCAGCTTGATTTTTTGATGAAAAACGGACTTTTTGCTTTTTCATGTTATGGATCAGTTGGGCTTAGATAAAAGCTGTTGAAACCCTTTACCCCGCTTGGATTTGGTTAATACTTGGTTTATTGGATGCGCACCATTGGATAGTACGTCACCATACTTTAAAACCGGTTCCCACCATTTTTTTCAGCATGACTTTTGATGAAAAACGGACTTTTTGCTTTTTCATGTTATGGATCAGTTGGGCTTAGATACAAGCTGTTGAAACCCTTTACCCCGCTTGGATTTGGTTAATACTTGGTTTATTGGATGCGCACCATTGGATAGTACGTCACCATACTTTAAAACCGGTTCCCACCATTTTTTTTCAGCTTGATTTTTTGATGAAAAACGGACTTTTTGCTTTTTCATGTTATGGATCAGTTGGGCTTAGATAAAAGCTGTTGAAACCCTTTACCCCGCTTGGATTTGGTTAATACTTGGTTTATTGGATGCGCACCATTGGATAGTACGTCACCATACTTTAAAACCGGTTCCCACCATTTTTTTCAGCATGACTTTTGATGAAAAACGGACTTTTTGCTTTTTCATGTTATGGATCAGTTGGGCTTAGATACAAGCTGTTGAAACCCTTTACCCCGCTTGGATTTGGTTAATACTTGGTTTATTGGATGCGCACCATTGGATAGTACGTCACCATACTTTAAAACCGGTTCCCACCATTTTTTTTCAGCTTGATTTTTTGATGAAAAACGGACTTTTTGCTTTTTCATGTTATGGATCAGTTGGGCTTAGATAAAAGCTGTTGAAACCCTTTACCCCGCTTGGATTTGGTTAATACTTGGTTTATTGGATGCGCACCATTGGATAGTACGTCACCATACTTTAAAACCGGTTCCCACCATTTTTTTCAGCATGACTTTTGATGAAAAACGGACTTTTTGCTTTTTCATGTTATGGATCAGTTGGGCTTAGATACAAGCTGTTGAAACCCTTTACCCCGCTTGGATTTGGTTAATACTTGGTTTATTGGATGCGCACCATTGGATAGTACGTCACCATACTTTAAAACCGGTTCCCACCATTTTTTTTCAGCTTGATTTTTTGATGAAAAACGGACTTTTTGCTTTTTCATGTTATGGATCAGTTGGGCTTAGATAAAAGCTGTTGAAACCCTTTACCCCGCTTGGATTTGGTTAATACTTGGTTTATTGGATGCGCACCATTGGATAGTACGTCACCATACTTTAAAACCGGTTCCCACCATTTTTTTCAGCATGACTTTTGATGAAAAACGGACTTTTTGCTTTTTCATGTTATGGATCAGTTGGGCTTAGATACAAGCTGTTGAAACCCTTTACCCCGCTTGGATTTGGTTAATACTTGGTTTATTGGATGCGCACCATTGGATAGTACGTCACCATACTTTAAAACCGGTTCCCACCATTTTTTTTCAGCTTGATTTTTTGATGAAAAACGGACTTTTTGCTTTTTCATGTTATGGATCAGTTGGGCTTAGATAAAAGCTGTTGAAACCCTTTACCCCGCTTGGATTTGGTTAATACTTGGTTTATTGGATGCGCACCATTGGATAGTACGTCACCATACTTTAAAACCGGTTCCCACCATTTTTTTCAGCATGACTTTTGATGAAAAACGGACTTTTTGCTTTTTCATGTTATGGATCAGTTGGGCTTAGATACAAGCTGTTGAAACCCTTTACCCCGCTTGGATTTGGTTAATACTTGGTTTATTGGATGCGCACCATTGGATAGTACGTCACCATACTTTAAAACCGGTTCCCACCATTTTTTTTCAGCTTGATTTTTTGATGAAAAACGGACTTTTTGCTTTTTCATGTTATGGATCAGTTGGGCTTAGATAAAAGCTGTTGAAACCCTTTACCCCGCTTGGATTTGGTTAATACTTGGTTTATTGGATGCGCACCATTGGATAGTACGTCACCATACTTTAAAACCGGTTCCCACCATTTTTTTCAGCATGACTTTTGATGAAAAACGGACTTTTTGCTTTTTCATGTTATGGATCAGTTGGGCTTAGATACAAGCTGTTGAAACCCTTTACCCCGCTTGGATTTGGTTAATACTTGGTTTATTGGATGCGCACCATTGGATAGTACGTCACCATACTTTAAAACCGGTTCCCACCATTTTTTTTCAGCTTGATTTTTTGATGAAAAACGGACTTTTTGCTTTTTCATGTTATGGATCAGTTGGGCTTAGATAAAAGCTGTTGAAACCCTTTACCCCGCTTGGATTTGGTTAATACTTGGTTTATTGGATGCGCACCATTGGATAGTACGTCACCATACTTTAAAACCGGTTCCCACCATTTTTTTCAGCATGACTTTTGATGAAAAACGGACTTTTTGCTTTTTCATGTTATGGATCAGTTGGGCTTAGATACAAGCTGTTGAAACCCTTTACCCCGCTTGGATTTGGTTAATACTTGGTTTATTGGATGCGCACCATTGGATAGTACGTCACCATACTTTAAAACCGGTTCCCACCATTTTTTTTCAGCTTGATTTTTTGATGAAAAACGGACTTTTTGCTTTTTCATGTTATGGATCAGTTGGGCTTAGATAAAAGCTGTTGAAACCCTTTACCCCGCTTGGATTTGGTTAATACTTGGTTTATTGGATGCGCACCATTGGATAGTACGTCACCATACTTTAAAACCGGTTCCCACCATTTTTTTCAGCATGACTTTTGATGAAAAACGGACTTTTTGCTTTTTCATGTTATGGATCAGTTGGGCTTAGATACAAGCTGTTGAAACCCTTTACCCCGCTTGGATTTGGTTAATACTTGGTTTATTGGATGCGCACCATTGGATAGTACGTCACCATACTTTAAAACCGGTTCCCACCATTTTTTTTCAGCTTGATTTTTTGATGAAAAACGGACTTTTTGCTTTTTCATGTTATGGATCAGTTGGGCTTAGATAAAAGCTGTTGAAACCCTTTACCCCGCTTGGATTTGGTTAATACTTGGTTTATTGGATGCGCACCATTGGATAGTACGTCACCATACTTTAAAACCGGTTCCCACCATTTTTTTCAGCATGACTTTTGATGAAAAACGGACTTTTTGCTTTTTCATGTTATGGATCAGTTGGGCTTAGATACAAGCTGTTGAAACCCTTTACCCCGCTTGGATTTGGTTAATACTTGGTTTATTGGATGCGCACCATTGGATAGTACGTCACCATACTTTAAAACCGGTTCCCACCATTTTTTTTCAGCTTGATTTTTTGATGAAAAACGGACTTTTTGCTTTTTCATGTTATGGATCAGTTGGGCTTAGATAAAAGCTGTTGAAACCCTTTACCCCGCTTGGATTTGGTTAATACTTGGTTTATTGGATGCGCACCATTGGATAGTACGTCACCATACTTTAAAACCGGTTCCCACCATTTTTTTCAGCATGACTTTTGATGAAAAACGGACTTTTTGCTTTTTCATGTTATGGATCAGTTGGGCTTAGATACAAGCTGTTGAAACCCTTTACCCCGCTTGGATTTGGTTAATACTTGGTTTATTGGATGCGCACCATTGGATAGTACGTCACCATACTTTAAAACCGGTTCCCACCATTTTTTTTCAGCTTGATTTTTTGATGAAAAACGGACTTTTTGCTTTTTCATGTTATGGATCAGTTGGGCTTAGATAAAAGCTGTTGAAACCCTTTACCCCGCTTGGATTTGGTTAATACTTGGTTTATTGGATGCGCACCATTGGATAGTACGTCACCATACTTTAAAACCGGTTCCCACCATTTTTTTCAGCATGACTTTTGATGAAAAACGGACTTTTTGCTTTTTCATGTTATGGATCAGTTGGGCTTAGATACAAGCTGTTGAAACCCTTTACCCCGCTTGGATTTGGTTAATACTTGGTTTATTGGATGCGCACCATTGGATAGTACGTCACCATACTTTAAAACCGGTTCCCACCATTTTTTTTCAGCTTGATTTTTTGATGAAAAACGGACTTTTTGCTTTTTCATGTTATGGATCAGTTGGGCTTAGATAAAAGCTGTTGAAACCCTTTACCCCGCTTGGATTTGGTTAATACTTGGTTTATTGGATGCGCACCATTGGATAGTACGTCACCATACTTTAAAACCGGTTCCCACCATTTTTTTCAGCATGACTTTTGATGAAAAACGGACTTTTTGCTTTTTCATGTTATGGATCAGTTGGGCTTAGATACAAGCTGTTGAAACCCTTTACCCCGCTTGGATTTGGTTAATACTTGGTTTATTGGATGCGCACCATTGGATAGTACGTCACCATACTTTAAAACCGGTTCCCACCATTTTTTTTCAGCTTGATTTTTTGATGAAAAACGGACTTTTTGCTTTTTCATGTTATGGATCAGTTGGGCTTAGATAAAAGCTGTTGAAACCCTTTACCCCGCTTGGATTTGGTTAATACTTGGTTTATTGGATGCGCACCATTGGATAGTACGTCACCATACTTTAAAACCGGTTCCCACCATTTTTTTCAGCATGACTTTTGATGAAAAACGGACTTTTTGCTTTTTCATGTTATGGATCAGTTGGGCTTAGATACAAGCTGTTGAAACCCTTTACCCCGCTTGGATTTGGTTAATACTTGGTTTATTGGATGCGCACCATTGGATAGTACGTCACCATACTTTAAAACCGGTTCCCACCATTTTTTTTCAGCTTGATTTTTTGATGAAAAACGGACTTTTTGCTTTTTCATGTTATGGATCAGTTGGGCTTAGATAAAAGCTGTTGAAACCCTTTACCCCGCTTGGATTTGGTTAATACTTGGTTTATTGGATGCGCACCATTGGATAGTACGTCACCATACTTTAAAACCGGTTCCCACCATTTTTTTCAGCATGACTTTTGATGAAAAACGGACTTTTTGCTTTTTCATGTTATGGATCAGTTGGGCTTAGATACAAGCTGTTGAAACCCTTTACCCCGCTTGGATTTGGTTAATACTTGGTTTATTGGATGCGCACCATTGGATAGTACGTCACCATACTTTAAAACCGGTTCCCACCATTTTTTTTCAGCTTGATTTTTTGATGAAAAACGGACTTTTTGCTTTTTCATGTTATGGATCAGTTGGGCTTAGATAAAAGCTGTTGAAACCCTTTACCCCGCTTGGATTTGGTTAATACTTGGTTTATTGGATGCGCACCATTGGATAGTACGTCACCATACTTTAAAACCGGTTCCCACCATTTTTTTCAGCATGACTTTTGATGAAAAACGGACTTTTTGCTTTTTCATGTTATGGATCAGTTGGGCTTAGATACAAGCTGTTGAAACCCTTTACCCCGCTTGGATTTGGTTAATACTTGGTTTATTGGATGCGCACCATTGGATAGTACGTCACCATACTTTAAAACCGGTTCCCACCATTTTTTTTCAGCTTGATTTTTTGATGAAAAACGGACTTTTTGCTTTTTCATGTTATGGATCAGTTGGGCTTAGATAAAAGCTGTTGAAACCCTTTACCCCGCTTGGATTTGGTTAATACTTGGTTTATTGGATGCGCACCATTGGATAGTACGTCACCATACTTTAAAACCGGTTCCCACCATTTTTTTCAGCATGACTTTTGATGAAAAACGGACTTTTTGCTTTTTCATGTTATGGATCAGTTGGGCTTAGATACAAGCTGTTGAAACCCTTTACCCCGCTTGGATTTGGTTAATACTTGGTTTATTGGATGCGCACCATTGGATAGTACGTCACCATACTTTAAAACCGGTTCCCACCATTTTTTTTCAGCTTGATTTTTTGATGAAAAACGGACTTTTTGCTTTTTCATGTTATGGATCAGTTGGGCTTAGATAAAAGCTGTTGAAACCCTTTACCCCGCTTGGATTTGGTTAATACTTGGTTTATTGGATGCGCACCATTGGATAGTACGTCACCATACTTTAAAACCGGTTCCCACCATTTTTTTCAGCATGACTTTTGATGAAAAACGGACTTTTTGCTTTTTCATGTTATGGATCAGTTGGGCTTAGATACAAGCTGTTGAAACCCTTTACCCCGCTTGGATTTGGTTAATACTTGGTTTATTGGATGCGCACCATTGGATAGTACGTCACCATACTTTAAAACCGGTTCCCACCATTTTTTTTCAGCTTGATTTTTTGATGAAAAACGGACTTTTTGCTTTTTCATGTTATGGATCAGTTGGGCTTAGATAAAAGCTGTTGAAACCCTTTACCCCGCTTGGATTTGGTTAATACTTGGTTTATTGGATGCGCACCATTGGATAGTACGTCACCATACTTTAAAACCGGTTCCCACCATTTTTTTCAGCATGACTTTTGATGAAAAACGGACTTTTTGCTTTTTCATGTTATGGATCAGTTGGGCTTAGATACAAGCTGTTGAAACCCTTTACCCCGCTTGGATTTGGTTAATACTTGGTTTATTGGATGCGCACCATTGGATAGTACGTCACCATACTTTAAAACCGGTTCCCACCATTTTTTTTCAGCTTGATTTTTTGATGAAAAACGGACTTTTTGCTTTTTCATGTTATGGATCAGTTGGGCTTAGATAAAAGCTGTTGAAACCCTTTACCCCGCTTGGATTTGGTTAATACTTGGTTTATTGGATGCGCACCATTGGATAGTACGTCACCATACTTTAAAACCGGTTCCCACCATTTTTTTCAGCATGACTTTTGATGAAAAACGGACTTTTTGCTTTTTCATGTTATGGATCAGTTGGGCTTAGATACAAGCTGTTGAAACCCTTTACCCCGCTTGGATTTGGTTAATACTTGGTTTATTGGATGCGCACCATTGGATAGTACGTCACCATACTTTAAAACCGGTTCCCACCATTTTTTTTCAGCTTGATTTTTTGATGAAAAACGGACTTTTTGCTTTTTCATGTTATGGATCAGTTGGGCTTAGATAAAAGCTGTTGAAACCCTTTACCCCGCTTGGATTTGGTTAATACTTGGTTTATTGGATGCGCACCATTGGATAGTACGTCACCATACTTTAAAACCGGTTCCCACCATTTTTTTCAGCATGACTTTTGATGAAAAACGGACTTTTTGCTTTTTCATGTTATGGATCAGTTGGGCTTAGATACAAGCTGTTGAAACCCTTTACCCCGCTTGGATTTGGTTAATACTTGGTTTATTGGATGCGCACCATTGGATAGTACGTCACCATACTTTAAAACCGGTTCCCACCATTTTTTTTCAGCTTGATTTTTTGATGAAAAACGGACTTTTTGCTTTTTCATGTTATGGATCAGTTGGGCTTAGATAAAAGCTGTTGAAACCCTTTACCCCGCTTGGATTTGGTTAATACTTGGTTTATTGGATGCGCACCATTGGATAGTACGTCACCATACTTTAAAACCGGTTCCCACCATTTTTTTCAGCATGACTTTTGATGAAAAACGGACTTTTTGCTTTTTCATGTTATGGATCAGTTGGGCTTAGATACAAGCTGTTGAAACCCTTTACCCCGCTTGGATTTGGTTAATACTTGGTTTATTGGATGCGCACCATTGGATAGTACGTCACCATACTTTAAAACCGGTTCCCACCATTTTTTTTCAGCTTGATTTTTTGATGAAAAACGGACTTTTTGCTTTTTCATGTTATGGATCAGTTGGGCTTAGATAAAAGCTGTTGAAACCCTTTACCCCGCTTGGATTTGGTTAATACTTGGTTTATTGGATGCGCACCATTGGATAGTACGTCACCATACTTTAAAACCGGTTCCCACCATTTTTTTCAGCATGACTTTTGATGAAAAACGGACTTTTTGCTTTTTCATGTTATGGATCAGTTGGGCTTAGATACAAGCTGTTGAAACCCTTTACCCCGCTTGGATTTGGTTAATACTTGGTTTATTGGATGCGCACCATTGGATAGTACGTCACCATACTTTAAAACCGGTTCCCACCATTTTTTTTCAGCTTGATTTTTTGATGAAAAACGGACTTTTTGCTTTTTCATGTTATGGATCAGTTGGGCTTAGATAAAAGCTGTTGAAACCCTTTACCCCGCTTGGATTTGGTTAATACTTGGTTTATTGGATGCGCACCATTGGATAGTACGTCACCATACTTTAAAACCGGTTCCCACCATTTTTTTCAGCATGACTTTTGATGAAAAACGGACTTTTTGCTTTTTCATGTTATGGATCAGTTGGGCTTAGATACAAGCTGTTGAAACCCTTTACCCCGCTTGGATTTGGTTAATACTTGGTTTATTGGATGCGCACCATTGGATAGTACGTCACCATACTTTAAAACCGGTTCCCACCATTTTTTTTCAGCTTGATTTTTTGATGAAAAACGGACTTTTTGCTTTTTCATGTTATGGATCAGTTGGGCTTAGATAAAAGCTGTTGAAACCCTTTACCCCGCTTGGATTTGGTTAATACTTGGTTTATTGGATGCGCACCATTGGATAGTACGTCACCATACTTTAAAACCGGTTCCCACCATTTTTTTCAGCATGACTTTTGATGAAAAACGGACTTTTTGCTTTTTCATGTTATGGATCAGTTGGGCTTAGATACAAGCTGTTGAAACCCTTTACCCCGCTTGGATTTGGTTAATACTTGGTTTATTGGATGCGCACCATTGGATAGTACGTCACCATACTTTAAAACCGGTTCCCACCATTTTTTTTCAGCTTGATTTTTTGATGAAAAACGGACTTTTTGCTTTTTCATGTTATGGATCAGTTGGGCTTAGATAAAAGCTGTTGAAACCCTTTACCCCGCTTGGATTTGGTTAATACTTGGTTTATTGGATGCGCACCATTGGATAGTACGTCACCATACTTTAAAACCGGTTCCCACCATTTTTTTCAGCATGACTTTTGATGAAAAACGGACTTTTTGCTTTTTCATGTTATGGATCAGTTGGGCTTAGATACAAGCTGTTGAAACCCTTTACCCCGCTTGGATTTGGTTAATACTTGGTTTATTGGATGCGCACCATTGGATAGTACGTCACCATACTTTAAAACCGGTTCCCACCATTTTTTTTCAGCTTGATTTTTTGATGAAAAACGGACTTTTTGCTTTTTCATGTTATGGATCAGTTGGGCTTAGATAAAAGCTGTTGAAACCCTTTACCCCCGCTTGGATTTGGTTAATACTTGGTTTATTGGATGCGCACCATTGGATAGTACGTCACCATACTTTAAAACCGGTTCCCACCATTTTTTTCAGCATGACTTTTGATGAAAAACGGACTTTTTGCTTTTTCATGTTATGGATCAGTTGGGCTTAGATACAAGCTGTTGAAACCCTTTACCCCGCTTGGATTTGGTTAATACTTGGTTTATTGGATGCGCACCATTGGATAGTACGTCACCATACTTTAAAACCGGTTCCCACCATTTTTTTTCAGCTTGATTTTTTGATGAAAAACGGACTTTTTGCTTTTTCATGTTATGGATCAGTTGGGCTTAGATAAAAGCTGTTGAAACCCTTTACCCCGCTTGGATTTGGTTAATACTTGGTTTATTGGATGCGCACCATTGGATAGTACGTCACCATACTTTAAAACCGGTTCCCACCATTTTTTTCAGCATGACTTTTGATGAAAAACGGACTTTTTGCTTTTTCATGTTATGGATCAGTTGGGCTTAGATACAAGCTGTTGAAACCCTTTACCCCGCTTGGATTTGGTTAATACTTGGTTTATTGGATGCGCACCATTGGATAGTACGTCACCATACTTTAAAACCGGTTCCCACCATTTTTTTTCAGCTTGATTTTTTGATGAAAAACGGACTTTTTGCTTTTTCATGTTATGGATCAGTTGGGCTTAGATAAAAGCTGTTGAAACCCTTTACCCCGCTTGGATTTGGTTAATACTTGGTTTATTGGATGCGCACCATTGGATAGTACGTCACCATACTTTAAAACCGGTTCCCACCATTTTTTTCAGCATGACTTTTGATGAAAAACGGACTTTTTGCTTTTTCATGTTATGGATCAGTTGGGCTTAGATACAAGCTGTTGAAACCCTTTACCCCGCTTGGATTTGGTTAATACTTGGTTTATTGGATGCGCACCATTGGATAGTACGTCACCATACTTTAAAACCGGTTCCCACCATTTTTTTTCAGCTTGATTTTTTGATGAAAAACGGACTTTTTGCTTTTTCATGTTATGGATCAGTTGGGCTTAGATAAAAGCTGTTGAAACCCTTTACCCGCTTGGATTTGGTTAATACTTGGTTTATTGGATGCGCACCATTGGATAGTACGTCACCATACTTTAAAACCGGTTCCCACCATTTTTTTCAGCATGACTTTTGATGAAAAACGGACTTTTTGCTTTTTCATGTTATGGATCAGTTGGGCTTAGATACAAGCTGTTGAAACCCTTTACCCCGCTTGGATTTGGTTAATACTTGGTTTATTGGATGCGCACCATTGGATAGTACGTCACCATACTTTAAAACCGGTTCCCACCATTTTTTTTCAGCTTGATTTTTTGATGAAAAACGGACTTTTTGCTTTTTCATGTTATGGATCAGTTGGGCTTAGATAAAAGCTGTTGAAACCCTTTACCCCGCTTGGATTTGGTTAATACTTGGTTTATTGGATGCGCACCATTGGATAGTACGTCACCATACTTTAAAACCGGTTCCCACCATTTTTTTCAGCATGACTTTTGATGAAAAACGGACTTTTTGCTTTTTCATGTTATGGATCAGTTGGGCTTAGATACAAGCTGTTGAAACCCTTTACCCCGCTTGGATTTGGTTAATACTTGGTTTATTGGATGCGCACCATTGGATAGTACGTCACCATACTTTAAAACCGGTTCCCACCATTTTTTTTCAGCTTGATTTTTTGATGAAAAACGGACTTTTTGCTTTTTCATGTTATGGATCAGTTGGGCTTAGATAAAAGCTGTTGAAACCCTTTACCCCGCTTGGATTTGGTTAATACTTGGTTTATTGGATGCGCACCATTGGATAGTACGTCACCATACTTTAAAACCGGTTCCCACCATTTTTTTCAGCATGACTTTTGATGAAAAACGGACTTTTTGCTTTTTCATGTTATGGATCAGTTGGGCTTAGATACAAGCTGTTGAAACCCTTTACCCCGCTTGGATTTGGTTAATACTTGGTTTATTGGATGCGCACCATTGGATAGTACGTCACCATACTTTAAAACCGATTCCCACCATTTTTTTTCAGCTTGATTTTTTGATGAAAAACGGACTTTTTGCTTTTTCATGTTATGGATCAGTTGGGCTTAGATAAAAGCTGTTGAAACCCTTTACCCCGCTTGGATTTGGTTAATACTTGGTTTATTGGATGCGCACCATTGGATAGTACGTCACCATACTTTAAAACCGGTTCCCACCATTTTTTTCAGCATGACTTTTGATGAAAAACGGACTTTTTGCTTTTTCATGTTATGGATC